>BQNB010093012.1:0-22012 GCA_026074375.1 Tanacetum coccineum
TGTCTTAGTTTAAACCAAGCCATGTTGAGCACCTTCTTAATTAAGAGAAGGCTTATTTCCTCCTTCCTACACTTTTTTTTCTTAATAATTTTCGGTTTCGCTAATGACTTGCATTAATACTCATCCTCGTAAAGACGACGGTCCTCCCGTTGTTGAGAACCATACGTTTTCACAATAAGGTGATCGGTATACGTAGCTATCAATCAACAAATTGAAGACAACACATGAAGTGTCACAATCTTTAGGAAGATGAAGTTATCATGTGAACTATAAGCAACAAAATTGGTAAGCTTCTTTATAAAAAAGTTATCTAAAAAATTCGCACACGATAACGTTATAATGAAATGTACTTTATGTACTACGAGTTATACATTCATTTGGTTATGTGAACCCAAACGTATCATGACATACACATTTAAAACACGCCAATTATGTACCATGCTATCTCTCAATGTGCTTGTAAAGTTTTGGTCAAACACTCAAATTAGAGTAAGCCAACAAGACTCTAATAATTGGCAATGTATAAATCCCATGTGACAAATGACAAATCATTGATAGTTATTCACAAACTTTACGTATAACCAACCGGGTCTCTAGTTGATTCGGTCGAGTCATCAGGTTATCGGTTCGACCACCGAGTGTTACCCGGTTTCGCACAACAATGAATATTTCATATATTAAACCTAAAAATCATTTACTAACAAATATAACATGTAAAAATAAATTTACATCGCAAGTATATATAATCAACTTGCTTTATTTGTAAAAAAACACGAAAAAAAACAAAACCCGGCCGGGTCTCAAAAACCGGGCTGACCCGGGTCACTTGAAACCCGGATTAATTTGATCCGTTTTTTCGACTGAAACCGGTTCAACCAGTCAGATCGAACCGGGTTTCAAAACATAACGTATAACTCAAAACAAAATTTTAATTTTTTGAATCTAAATATTTATGAATGAAATAAAGTGATTCTTAATAAAATCAGTCCTTCAACTCTAATAATGTATATTTTACTGTAGTTCACTTCTTCTGTTTGTCAAACAGCAAGCATCGATATATCTTAATATTTGACATAAAGTGGGTATCATGTCGCACAAGGATTATTTTTATCTTGCGTCCTTTTTAAAAAAATCTCGCAAGGTTCAACTTGCTATTTTTTTTTTTAAATCACAAGGTTGATATTGCTAGTCAAACTTGGCTAGTTTTCAGAAAACTAGCAAGGTTGATTTTTTTAGTCAGCCTTGCGATATAAAATAAAAATTAGTACGACCTTGCGATTTAAAAAAAAATAAAATACAAAAGTTATTATAGCAATGCCTTACTTTTTTCATGGTATAATGACTTTTTAATTAAAAATTTAGTATTTGATGAAGTATCTTTGTAAAATTTGTTATTTTTTTTAGTTTTTTTTAATTATTTTATATTTTAATAATTTTTTATTATTTTAATAAGAGTATAAGACTACTCTTTAGTTGGCTTTTGAATTAGTTTTGGGGTAGAAGTTGTTTGTCACATGAGTATTTTATTTAATGTAAAGTGTATACTTTTTATTCTTTTTTTTTAACGGCAAAGATGTAATATATATAAAAAAGAGTTTAGCAAGACGCTAGAAACTTAAAGTACAATAGAGTCAACAAAAAGAATTACATAACATTAAAAAATGGTAAAATCCCGAGACTTTAACTGCGAGGGAATCAAAAGGGATGAAAAAACTTTTGACACTGAAATGGCCGACGGATCGGTTTTCACTCGGCCAAAAAAAAACCCCCCATCCACAAATCCGAACGAAGATGCCAAACGAAAAAACCTTGGCGTACAGGTACGCCAACCCCAGCGAACTTGAACGCCAGCTTTAGGAAAAAACCAAAACAGCCTCTAACCATTGCCATTACGCGTGATCGAAAGGGGATAAATACCCAGTCATTCAAGATAACTTCATAATGATCCATTGGCGAAGCACGAAAATGAAGGAGAACGGACATTATCGAATATATCACATTTCCTCACGTTGAGAGTTAAACGGGACGGCTATTCGGTCTCTTCCAAAGCCCAAAGAACCGAAGTATAATAACGATAGAACCTTGTTTTTTTTCTCTTTAGAAACATGCCAAGAGATGACCAATCAAGTTGAAAGAATCCCAAGAAGAAGCTTGAAAAAGAGGAATTATCACACCATCTAAAAACGACTTCACAAATCTGGTAGCAATGTCGCATTCGAAGAAAACATGATTAGCAGATTCAACATTGGCATTGCAAGAAGGACAAGAGATGGCCGGAATATTCATACCACGCGAAGAGAGATTCAATCTATGAGGGAGTCGGTCCAAGGAAAACCTCCACATAAACACATTGACCTTCCGGGGGATAGATTTATCCCAGTAAGTAGCATGAGCAAGAGTGGGCAAGGATATTTGTCATCCTATAACGAGCATCCTTAACGTTAAAGATACCATTAGACCAAGACTCAAGTACAAGTATCTTCATTGACATCAATATTAGTTGACCGATCTCATTTAACATGTCACATAAATAGGCAAGATTTCTAACACCAAGATTGGTCCGAGACCAATTCCAAGACCATTGCCCATTATTAATACGGTCAATGATAAGACAATCTTTGTCTTGCTCAAGATGATAGAGCTGATTGTACCTTGTAAAAAGAGGAGTCTCGCCTACCCAAATATCTTTTCAAAATCGAATACGAGTGCCACAACCTGCTTTAAACCGAAAAATGTTAGATAAGATAATACCTTTCGAGTGGAGAAAATTGGAGGTTCCAACAATGTTAGCCCAAATGCCCTTGAAGCTACAACCATTAAGGTACATTGATTTAGTTAAAGGTTATTAAAAAATAGATTTTGGTTTAAAAAGCTATATATTTCCATTTGTTTTGTTTGTTGGAGATTTCAAAGTGAGACTACCTAACAAATAATAATAAGTGGTCCAATTTTCTAACAATGATATGACATGTATGAAGAAGTTTTAGGTAGAACATGAGTTGCAATTGAACTGGCAAAAGACGAATATAAACTAAGTAAGATACATACATGTCACATGTTCGTAATTACTTAGCTGTGAAATCATAACCGAGACAAGAAAACGCAAATTTTGTTTTAGTTTTGTATATTTACTTCTTACTCACAAAAAATAAGGATGAGCAAAAAAACCAGACCAGACTGGAACCAAGAACCAGAGAGGAATCGAGAAGAACCGAACAAGATCCAGATCCAATGGTTCTAGTTCCAGTTCTTAAGTTTAAAAATTTTCAGTTCGTGGGCCTGTTCGGTCCAGGTCCATCAATTTTTGGTTCCATAACCGAATACCCAATACAGTGTATAATTGTAGATTTGTCTTCAGAGAACAAGATAATGTAGAATCGTAGATGTTGAAAAAAGACCAACAAACCTTTTTAAGTTAGAGCAGAATATTGACTCAAAGTAAATACACATAACCTCAAACGTGTCATTATATTAATTAACGAATGAGTAAAGAAGAATGTTTAAACTAGCAACCCGTGGTCTCTCTAATGTCATATGAGGTGGGCATAATCCCTATGAAATTAGAGTTTCATATACGGTTACATGCTTGACTTGAAGCAACTAGTTTCTAATCTAAGTAAAATCATAAACTCTATTTAACCTAATTACAATAAACCTTTAATTATTGTCTCTGTCACATTTAACTCTCCTAAATACTGACTAACATATAAGAGTAGAATCATCTTTAGAGAACTCATATGACTATAATGCCATTGTTGGCTGGAGTAAAGCTAAATGATCATTAAATATACTTGTTTGGTGATTTATGTATCCATGTATTTGTTTAGTTTAGTGAGAATTTTTACCTCAACTAACCAAATATCATAATACATCATCAACATCTTGAAAGCAACATGCTGGTCCTCTCATATCGCATTTTCACACCACAACAAACATTGTACTATTGAGATACTTTATATTCATTCACATGATATGCGAGATGGTCTAATTTCTAGTGATTAAGCTAGGGTTGTGACCTTTGGGATACGGGTGAAAAAACGAAGAATTAGCCACATTCTGCTTAAAACAAGAAGCAAAGAATAAGTTAACAAATCATATAGATCCTTTTGATAGTGCCCAATACTTTTCACAACGCAAAAGCGTAACTATCCGGGCCCTGGCTTTACTACCCCCCCCCCCCCCCCCCCCCCCCCCCCCCCCCCCCCCCCCCCCCCCCCCCCCCCCCCCATTTTTTTTTTTATTTCTTTTTTTTTTTTTTTTTTTTTTTTTTTTTTTTTTTTTTTTTTTTTTTTTTTTTTTTCTCCACAATCCCAAACGGCTTCCTTAATTTCTCAAGGGTTAAACTGTACTTTCAAGAGTTTTGCTTCCATGCCATTAAGTGGAATGAGAATGAGGAAGGTTAGAGGAAACATAACTTGTGAATCTTGAGCTTGGAATTTCCTTTTATAGGAATGAGGAAGGCAATCTTGATCAAACAAAGGGTTCGTGATTCCCAATTTCTTCAACCATAATCACATTTGATCATCTGATTCCGCCTTTTTTGGTTGATGGCCCATGGTAGAATTTGGAATTTTTCATCCCCTTCTATATCCATTTGACAGAGCTTTTTGATAATATTCATTTGAAGCAATACTTATCGATCTTTCATTTTCTCTGAAGAAAGGATGAGGCGGTGATCATTGTCGGAAGGCACTAGCGGATCCCTCATCAATCATTTTTCTCAATTGAATTAAATTTCTCAAGAGCCACGGTTTTTATGTTTATTTCAACGTCTTGATGTTGTTGCTCATTGTTGATCTTATCCTTGAGGCGGCGAAAACTTTTCATTGACATTTGGGATTAGAATCAAGCATTCCATTCCTCTTTAATGAGGTTATCAAAACATCTCTCAGAGCCATGCAGTTATACAATTTGATCCGGAGTGGGATCAAAAATCTGTTTTGTCAATATAAAGAAGGATAGGGTTATGATCAGACATAACTATCGAGAGCAGTAATCCGAATCATCTGAGAGCCGTATAGTCACATCTTCTGAATTAAGGAAAGCGATCAAGTTTATAAGCTTAGTCTGCTTTATTCATCAAGTAAAAGGAGCGACCACCATATAGGGAAAGGGATCGACTAAACCCTGTGGAATCTATGAAAGGAGGTTAAAATGATCCATTCATATACTATTCAATGTAGTACCAACCTTGCTTGTGCTTTTCTGACAGCTTCATGTCTTCCAACATAATATAGAGCATTATGTGATGCATGAAGTCTGTGAGTCACTATTCCATAAGGCAACTTTAAAAACTGATCTTGTGGGCACGTAATATTCACCATGAAACAGTTCTCCACTACATTCTTCATTCCCTTTGATATAATAACGAGTCATCACACCAAATAGAATTATAGAGAAAACCTTATTGGCGGTCCCATATAGAAAAAGACCACCTGAGAGACCACGAGCCCATTACTACAAGCATAATCAAAGCATAGTGACCCCACATAGATTTAATTTGAAATAGCTCAAGAACGAGTTATTTTTGATTCTTGAATCCCAAGAAATGCACATTGTGTTTAAGGCAAAGGATCCTTTTCCACTTGCGTTTTCTTCTTTCCTGACCACACAAACTAGTTATTGACAAAATTTTTATTGTCAACCATGTTGAATCCGTATTCCTTTGGATCTATTTTGTTTTTAGGTTTTTTTACATCCTTCTAAAATCATAACCAAGTGATGAGCCCACATCCAATGATTTGTTTGAGTTCACTTAAAAGGGAATATCATTTAATCATTTTTTCTAACGTCTTGTCAAACGATTGTAGAACAATTGCTAGATGATGAAAAAGCTCTTTTTCATGAACTCAAAATCCAGGAGTCTACTTAAATCCGAGAATTATTCTTTGTTTCTGGAATGCTGGAATTAAAATTGGTGTCTTCTTCCATTTTTTTTTTCTTTGGGGAGTCGATGGAATACCTATTTTAACCTTCTTTTTTGTCCATTCGGTACCCAGTTTTCATTGTCACAAAGCTTGTTCATCCATATTGTTGAGTTTTGTTTGGAGTATTTCAAAATCATCAATCGGTTGCTCGTCGTTGATTCAGATACATGATCCACTCCTCTTAAATAGTGGTTGAGGAATGTCAATTGTAGTCATCTTTTATTTTTGTCTCCATGATCCAATATTCTTAGACCGAAACCTCAAAAGACTCATTTTGATGTCGACTTGAAAGTTTCCGGAGATGAGTGAGTATCGTGATTTTGTAGATATGCAATGTCTACCGAACTCAATGTTGTGGATTCTTCCCTTCTCAAAGAACAAGAATTTCCCAAAGCTACTTGCAATATTTTTGTAAGCCATTGAGCCCCAAGCACATAAAGGTAAACCACTCACCTCAATCCAAAGAATTCGTTCGTCAATTTTAAAATTAAGCATGGGAGCCCCAAGCACATAATTGTGTTACAAATACAATTACATATAAATGGTGTACCTATTATGCTGTTATCGGATTATGTGTGATTGAATACTAATTTCTGCTTCTTCTATTATTAAAACTTGTTAGAGTATTCAAAGAAGTATATATAGAGAAATGTTCCCACGCAGTTGTGACAATTTGTGTTTCACATGCATGTTCCAGCTAGAGGAATAGAACCATATATATACTTATATTGAGGAACGTTTTCGATTTTTTTTTGAACGGCAAAGATGGAATATATAAAAAAAAAGACTAGCAAGACGCTAGAAACTTAAAGTACAATAGAGTCAATAAAAAGAAATACATAACATCAAAAAATGGTAAAATCCCGAGACTTTAACTGCGAGGGAATCAAAAGGGATGAAAAAACTTTTGACACGAAGGCCGACGGATCGGTTTTCACTTCGGCAAAAGAAAAACCCCCCATCCCGAAGGCCGAGCCACCGGTTTTCACTTCGGGATGGATTTTGATGAAACCCCAAACAAGTCCCGAGAGAAGTATGAAAAGAAGAACCATCCTCAAAACCGACGAAGATGCCAAACAAAAAAACCTTGGCATACAGGTACGCTAACCAAGCGAACTTGAACGTCAACTTCAGGAAAAAACCAAAAGCAGCTCTAACCATTGCCATTACGCGTGATTGAAAGGGGATACATAAGTCAGTCATTATAAGATAACTTCATATGGTCCCTATTGTGAAGCCACGAAAATGAAGAGAAACGAACATTCTCAAATAGATCACTTTTCCTCAATGGTTGAGAGTTAAACGTGACGCTATTTTGGTATCTCCAAAGCCACCAAAGAACCAAAGTAGTAATAACATAGAACCTGTATTTTTTCTCTTTAGAAGCATGCCAAGAGATGATCCAATCATTGAAAGATTCCCAAGAAGAAGCTTGAAAAAGAGAAATATTACACCATCTAAAAACAAACTTCCACATATCGGTAGCAATGTCGCATTCGAAGAAAACATGAATAGCAGATTCAACATTGGCATTGCAAGAAGGACAAGAGATGGCCGGAATATCCATACCACGCAAAGAGAGATTCAATCTATGAGGGAT
Organism: Tanacetum coccineum; assembly: GCA_026074375.1. Lineage (NCBI taxonomy): Eukaryota > Viridiplantae > Streptophyta > Magnoliopsida > Asterales > Asteraceae > Tanacetum > Tanacetum coccineum. The sequence goes on from BQNB010093012.1 coordinate 7,528, forward strand.
TTATCCCAAGTAGTAGCATGAGCAAGAGTGGGAAGGATATTTTGGTCAATCCAATAACGAGCATCCTTAACGGTAAAAGTACCATTAGGACCAAGACTCCAAGTACAAGTATCTTCATTGACATCAATATTTAGTTGACCGATCTCATTTAACATGTCACATAAATGGGCAAGATTTCTAACACCAAGATTGGTCCGAGACCAATTCCAAGACCATTGCCCATTATTTATACGGTCAATGATAAGATTTCTAAACACACTAGTGAATATCATACTGAGGCTTTACAAGTAAATGTTACATGTAAATGTTAAACCTCATAATGATATAATTCTTGTTCATAGATCCGTAAGGATACCTCAAATACTTGATTGATAAATTTTATTTCAATATTGAGGAATATGAGTCACAGGATCGTGGTGAACCTGTTAAAGATGCATTATTGAATTTTAAATTTGGTATCATGGTAAAACCATTAAGATGCATTGTTGAATTTTTGAATTTGATAAATGACTCAAACTATGAATATTAAGATGTTGTACACAAAGATAATCAATTTAAAACTTGATTGATCTTTAACTAAACGGTTAGACTATGAAATTAAAATGAGTTTCTTCAAAAAGAAGAAAAACCCAAGTGGTTTGATTCTTGGTTTCAAACTCATAAGGGCAATGTTGTACACATACATAATGCATACCTCATTGAAAATTCAAATGCGAAATAGATACACAACCTGTTGATGTAAAGGTGTGTCTTTTGGTGAGAAAAAACATTTTGAGGGAAAAACAAGTAATACCATAATCCAAAAAATTGGGAAAAAACGTCTTTAGCGGGACCCAGCACTGCCCCTTGACCTCGCAAGGGGACGCGACCCCATTGACTCTCGCGTCTTTGTCGTGGCGGCATCAAGCTAACTAAAAAGAGCGTGCACTCCGCACCTTCTAACTCGACTATAAGATATACTTAACTAAGCCATTGATTTCAAATAAATCACAATTAACAACAATATAAAGTGAACCAACACAAGAAACCTTCGACTTCAATGTTGGTTTAAATGGTTTATAGATTTATAGTGTTATATTAATTACCCGAATAATTAAGCACAGCAAGGTTTCTATAGTCTAGTCAACATGGATTCTTAAAATGTAGGTAAGGCACAAAAGTCTCAAACATTATCAAAATACATAGCTCGAGTATCCAGGAAAAGTAAGAAAACGGTATCATCACTGTGATACAATCTTAATTAAGTCCAAATAAACACTTCTTCTCTTCGGTTACTAGACCAAAGAAATCTAATTCATTTCAATTTTAGGTTACTGAATTACTGAAACTACCAGCTAAATCCACCAATATGTAAATCCAATTATTATAACCAGCTATTAAGTGTTTGTACATCGTCCATGTGAGCATTTTTCATCTTTTTGCCCGTCTTCATCCTCAACTTGTTGCTTATTCTTGAAACTTTCATTATTATCACTAGGATGGCAACAAAACCCGAATCTGACGGGGAAATTTGAAACCCGAAATAATTAAATGAGCGTGCGAGCAAGCTTTATCTGGTTACGGGGCGGGTCAAAGGCTTAATGGAGGATTTTTAAATCGGGTTAGGGGCGAAAGTGGGGAATAACATCGGATCCGCCCGATTAATATATACACCATAACAAATAAATCTATATTAATATAGTAATTGTTATAATTTTACAAAATAAAAGTATTTCTCTATTGTATTATATTTTATTTATTATAGTTACTAAATGATTTGTAAAGTTATAATAGAAAAATTTAATAGACACACTAAAATCTATTAAAAAAAACATGAATAATACTAACCGTCGCTTCAGAAGGAAGTGTCTAATCCATCAATTGCTGTGTCCCAGTTTAAATTCGGACTGTGGAAACCCCACCTTCTCAATATTTTTTTCGTTTTGTCCCTTGGCTCGCCAAGTTTGGAGAAATTTTTTGATTTGGTGGGAACTTGAAGATATGACTTTTAATTCCTATAACGAGTGGCTCATCTGTATTGTCAATATTCGTTCACATAAGCAATTGCATGTGTCCTTGAAAGGAATTTGTTACGTGATGTGGTGGTAAATTTGGCGCTTCAGAAATCCATTGGCTTCTTTGGGAATACTCAACCAAGGCGTTGCTTTCATATTCGATGATGTAGTTCACATATTCCTTCATACGTGGTGCTCTAGTCGATCTAAGTGTATTGTTAATTGGTTCACTTGTTGCAAACACCTAATTTATGTGTATCTTGTAATCTTTTTTAGCTTCTTGCTAGTGTTTTAATAAAAATCTGTCGTTCAAAAAAAATCGTCAAAGTATCAAATATATCTATATCTATGCTATATATAAAGCGTGTAAGTTATTTCTTGAAACTTAAAAACTTTATAAAGGAGTAATGTTGAATTTCTAAAATACCATTTCAAAACATAAATTCTCACTTAAAAATTCAAAAAATGTTGCTTTAATGAAATAGTTATTTTAACAATTCCCACCTACAATTAAAAAAAATGCTAGAACCATAAATAATTTACAAAAAGATTTCTACAAAATGATGTGGCATGCAATAATTGGATTCAAGTCTTATCTCTCATCTTTCAAATGGCCAAAGAATGTACAAATCAAACATGCCCACATAATATTTGTGAAAATCTTTTGTAAACTCTTTGTGAGTTCTACATTTCTCATAATATTCTAAAAATGCATCCACATAATGTTTTATTTAAGACACTATATTCCAACTTTTTCATTATCTTTTAGTTCGTAATTGAATGAAAAAATGAATAACCACGCAACTATAAAAATATGTCGCTATAAAATCTCGTTGTTATGCACGGGTAACCGTCTAGTATACATAATATGTTAATTCTCTACCAAGTTCGTATATATATGGTCTTGCGATTTTAATGCACAAATAACGACTAGTCTTAGAAAACAATTCATCAGTCACAAAGGTAGAATGTTATTAATGCTATTAGTAATATATAATTAGCGGATGTTTGATTAATTGCGTGCATATTTATCGATATGTAGTAATTTATGCACCTCTCAATCAAGTTTAATTTTCAAAACATTCGTAAACATGTCTGTAAATGTTACGCTTCATAAACTCACAAGTTACCCGCAGGCATGCGCGTGGGCAAAACATTGTACTCATAGACGGGTAACCTGCGGGTGATGGACAAGAGAAAAATCATGAGTACGGATGGCGGGTTAAAAGTACCCGTACCCATCTACCACCACCATAAATGTTGAAACTTTACAGAAAAATCAAACAAAAAACAAATATCTAAAATCGACTAAAATATGCCTAAATCAAAACTCACCCACAAACATAATATCTTTTAAACCCAAAAAATACCAAATCAAAACACATGGGTTCTAAAAATTTAGTCAAAGGGGCTGTGAAATAACTTACTAAACATACTTTGTTGTTTGAGATCTCGATAAGCAACTTGTATGTATAAAAAAAACGGAGGTGGTTCTTTCTAATGATAAAAGCAAAGTCGATGAGTTAAATACAAGTCAAACATGGACATGACAGGTTAGAAAAAGTAATCTCAAATACATTTTTCAAACTAACGCCGGACGCAGTGGTCGGTCAGATCGACTCACTACCGAATCGAGTCGCCTAAGTACTAAGCACTTTGATTAACTAATACCACATATAATTCTATATAGCTACATCACCATCTAATTGTATTTGTGAAATCATATTTATAAAGTAAAGGCCAAAACACATATTAGTACCCCGAACTTGGCAAAGTGGATCATCTAGTACCCTGAACTTTTAAGGGTGCAGAATGGTACCCTGAACTTGACAAAATAGAATTTCTACTACCCTATACTAATAAACTCAACAATTAATTATTTTTTTCTTTCTAAAAATCATTTTAGTATAATATTTTGTAATAAATATTTTATAGTAAAACTTTTAGCTAGGCAAATATATTTTTTTCCTAAAATTTAATTATTTTTTATCTTTTAAAAATTAATATAGTATTTTAATTATTTATTTAGAATAAAAAGAATGTATATGTAGCATTGATTTTTAAAATATTTCTAGCGCGCTACTTTTAATATATTTTCCTATTATATTATTAAATGTTTGTTTCAAATAATTTTTAGATCAACTTATAACTAACTATATAGGAGTTTTGTAATTTTCAATTTATATATGCATATGAAAAAATAAATAGTCAAATTGTTATTGTCTTGAAATTATTTAAAACGAACACTTAATTATATAATACAAATATCTATCCATCAAAAGTAGTGCGGTAATTCACTTTCTATAAAGTATTATTCCATACATAAATTTTCGTATTATATACTGAAGTGTTCATTTCAAATAATTTTGAAACAATAACAATTTGACTATTTAGTTCTTTATATGCATATTTAAATTGAAAATTACAAAATTCCTATAAAGTTAGTTATAAGTTGATTTAAAAATTATTTAAAACAAACATTTAATTATATTATACGAGATATATTAAAAGTAGCGCGCTAGAAATATTTTAGAAATCAATGCTACATATACATTCTTTTTATTCTAAATAATCAACTAAAATACTATATTAATTTTTAAAAGATAAAAATAATTAAATTTTAGAAAAAAATATATATTTGTCTAGCTAAAAGTTTACTATAAATTATTTATTACATAATACACTACTAAAATGATTTTTAGAAAGAAAAAAATAATAATTGTTGAGTTTATTAGTATAGAGTAGTAGAAATTTTATTTTGTCAATTTCAAGGTACTAATACGTGTTTTGGAAAAAAAACTATTAAAAAAATGTCGACAAAGGCGGAGGGTGTGGAGAATTGGAGACCCTTTTACGGGGAGCCAAAAGTTCAATATAGACCCAATAATTGTTATAGACCTAATGAACCAATCTTAGCCACTCATTTTTTCATTAAAAATAAAAAAACATACTTTCCACCTTTTTTTTAAAAATTAAATATCTCACACACTGGTAATCGTTACGCAAAACAAAACATATCATCGCGACGAGAATTTTATCAATTAAAATTTACATTAATTGCACATATCATAATTTCTCTATATTTTGTTTTTGTTTGTGGACACTCATTTCTGATATGAAGGAGTAAGATCTTTTGGCAAAAGAACACCCACACACAAAGTTCAAGCAGTAGTTACAAACAATCTTGAAGATATTGCAATCTTCAAGAGCGAATCTTTAAAACTACTAATGAGTAGAATGCTTTAACCAACAGACATACTTAAATGATGTACAAACTCCACAATAAAAGTTTACCAAAAGTTCAGGATACGACGCACTATTAACAGTCGTTATATTCCCCGACTTGGTAAGTAAACATCAAACGATTTTTATTCATTCTTTTGGACAAGTTCTTTGGCTATACAAATGTTCATCCCGGGGAAGTCGTGTGATTATATGACATCAAACTTTGAGTATCAAATTTGTGTTCGCCGTGACTATAATTTGTCTACGGAATACACACCAAGAAACGTGCCTAATACTGTACTATTCAAATAATGCGGATAATGATTGGTTCTTTGATGTATGCCAAGCACAACTATTTTGTAGCCCCGTATAAGAAAGCCGATGACACAAAAACATATAAACCAAACTGGATCAGTGATCTCCCATGCCTCAATTTCATTATTGGTTGAATTTGTACGTCCAACCTCCGATTAATGCAAATGTCAGATTGAAACGTGTGATGCAGTCAGAATGCAGTATTTCATCTGAGTGCCAAAAAAAATGTACTGTCTATGAAGCATTGTGGTGAGAATTATAAGATCAAAAATGATCATCTATGTTTTACACGGAGATGCTACATATATTATTGCCTGCTAAAACAAAAAAAAAAACAATAATCCTAGCGATGAGTTATTATATACAGATGCATTCTTTTAGCTTCAATAACAGATTCTGTAAGGGCTGCTTCCACACTCAAGTCTAGGCCTGCAAATTCCATGTCCAGTACTGTCCATGATGACGACTTTGGAAGTACTCGATGTCCCTCTTTGTTACTTTGGGATAACACTTATTTCTGAACTTTAAATAGTGTGGTGATATAAAGGTGTGTGTGCAGTTATGATACAATACCAGTTGTTGATGAGCATATCGTTTCACATTGATAGCTGCAGCCATAGTTCTCAACTTTTGAGAAATTTTAGAAAGGATGGCCTTTCCGATAGATGAGCAGACCAACAACTTCCAATTAACGCCTTCCATTCACGATCACACCATATCGGGATTGTTGAACGTAACAATTAAGTCATTCACCCCCTCTCCCCCAACCACATCATATTAAAAAAATTAGGTTGAACAAAATTCATTTCGTTTCATATTAGTGTTTACTACAGTACAAGTTATTTCACAAGCAATTCATAGTCTATTCTGTAATCTTATTTCCAGAGATCGCCAAAGGTCGCCACATAAAGTTATTTGACAAAAAAATGCATAAGTATAAGTGGGAAAATTAGAAGGTTGGGTAACAAGTTCAGTTTCAAACGGGTTATTTGGGTACGGTTCTAGATTATTTATGATTGAATTAGGGAATTGATTCAATATTTTAGATGAGAACTATTGACAAAGTTGGTTTACCTCTAAGACGTAACCGTTATCTACTCTCTTGAAGTCATAAAAGGATAAGTAAAGCTAGTACCTGTCTTTTTTCTGTAGCAGCTGCTTGAGAGATCCATAACCATGAGCTCTATTACAGTAGCCAAAGAGCCATCTGGTCCACCATGAACTAAACCATAGAAAGAGACAACATTCGGGTGGTGTAATGAACTTAAAATCAGCGCCTCCTTCCAGAATTCTGCAATATGTAAAACAAATACGTGTAAAAGAAGGCTTTATATATAGCTTTTATATGCGTATCATGCTCTTGCTTTTTTGAATTATGATATTTATGTACCCTTAGTGCCATATTTTCCATATATATTTTCAAGAGAAATCATATAAAAAAACATATTAGATCATAGGAATAACAAATCTTCTACAAAAGCATTCACCTAGGTACCCAAAGCTTGTCGGCGGATGCTGATTGTAAACAAGGCATTGAATAGTCATAATGAGGTAAAGAGTGGTGAGGATGATGGGCAGTTGATACTGAAGTATTATAATAAGTTGAGTATTGATGAGAGTAGTTATAATCAGTTGTCGTCGATTGATTTGCAGCATGTTAGGATACCTCCCGCATCCGAAGAGTTTGAGTCAACGGTATAGTGAAATGGAGTCACCCAAGAGTCTTACGTATTATTCGCCTAGACATCATGTTAGTGATATTCCTTGTTAATCTATGAGTTCGCCCTATCATAGTCCTTATGGTGAAAGTTTTGAGAGTGTTAAACATGATGATTTTTTTAGGCAACCAAAGAAAGTCGTATGGTTACGGCCTGCCCTAGTGTCGGGTGATAAGGATGGTAAAAGGGTCGCTACAGGGCGGGTCTACCACGGTAAATGGGTCGCTTACCACGGCTGATCTAATTGTAACCCAAGGTATGCACATGCATACCCTGTCAAATTGTAAAGATTTTTGTTTCTTACTTCTTATGATCTGGTATGCTCCTAGGAGTTTAGGATTGTGTGTAGTTTTATAATTTAGAGTTTTCACATCATATCTTACTTATGTAATTAGCCAAGTAGGCCAATTAAAGATTGTGTATTCGCTTAATCACTTGATGATTATTAGTTCATGAGGTATAAAACAAATTTGGCGTTTTTACTCTAACAAATATATGCTAATGTCCATAATTGGTTAGCGAGAAAAATAAAATCAAAGACTGTAAACCATGCAAAAGTCGATTCACGTAAACCCAGATACGAAAATGACAACCTTTTTTCAATTTACCCAATAATAAAAAATTTCGTTAGATACTGCCAACCCTCAACAGAAATTCTAGATCCGGCCGCATCAGGTTGTTAGTCCTAGGAAGAATTATATGTCGAATAGGCCCTTTTTATAACGAGGGTCATCCACAAGAAAGATGGTGGATGATGCATCAATCAAACGCACGAATAGATGGTGGTAATAAAAATATGAATACTGCAGTTGGCTACCCTGCGTATCCTGATGGGAAGCATGTCTTATGTTCACAGGAGGAATGCGGGCCATGGTTCATTCATCACGAGCCTGAGTTTGTAATAGGATTTTTCATGACCCGGTCATTCACCCTCCACGCGAGGGGGCTGGAGTTTGGCTTGGGAATTATCCAAATACTTATGGGGCTAAGAATTTTTACCATGCGCCGTCGCATGGGCATGTGCCTGCGTATTGGAGAAATGGTCAAAATCCAGCCACCTTATCAAGCGTCAGGTTCACCACAGCAAGCAAGAAAATGGGTGTGTCAAGCTTCCGGTCGGTGTGGAGAATCAGAATTCAAGGGTTGATTCGTCTCCTAAAATGACGGCCTTTGAGGGTGGTGTCGCTGATTATTCTCATTCTCAGGCTTCGTATGTGATGCCAAGTGCTTTTATTAAAGACATATTACAAATCGTAAATAACCAAAAAAATTCCTGCGAGACTCTCACTGGTCGACCATATGCTCGTGACCACATATTTGACTAATGGAACTCCACTATAGGATTAGTTGTTACATACAAATATACAATTAATTTTGTATGATTAATCAGTGTTTAGTTTTATTTTGTTCCATGTTAAAGCGGCCTTGTATGTTTTCATGTTATTGAGGTCTTTGTTTCATGTCTTTACTTAGTCGATAATAACGTCCATGCTTATTTAGTTGATATTTTATTGTTATTTATGACTCTTATTACGATAATAGTTGTTTATTAGTTGACGTTTGACGTTTATGCGTATTTGTAGGGTTGGTAGTAGGGCCGAGCAAAACCAACCGAAAACCGAACCGAACCGACAAACCGAGCCGAGCCGAACTGACCGAAACCGAACCGACCATTTTCGGTTTTGTAGGTTCGGTTCGGGTTAAAACCACAAAAAATACGTCTAAATTATCTATTTGGTTCGGCTTTTGTTGGTTCGGTTTCAGTTTTTCTCGGTAAACTTCGGTTCGGTTTCGGTTCATGTTTTTCCTCAAACTCGGTTTTGGTTCGGTTTTGAACCGATGCTCACCCTTGGTTGGTAGAAGAAAAAAAGACGAGCCTGCATATGAATTCCATTTTGGATATGATTCGTGACGAGAACTTTGACATATTGCCATTGAGTTGGAGGTGACTAAAGGATGTTAGGAATGATAACTTGATGAAAAATTCATGCTACAAAATTTGCACTCCGGAATATTTTTCATTGGCATGAACTAAAGCTGGCAATATTTGTCTATCTATACTACTCCCTCCGTCCCATATTAAGTGTCCATTTTTGACTTTTTGAATTCTTTTTTCATAAACTTTGACCGTAAATATTTTTCTTTATGTTATATAATGCTTACTGAAAATTATACCAATGAAAAATACATTCGAAACTCTATCCATTCATATATTTTGCATTGAGTATCATATAACATAAGAAGAAATAATTAAGGTCAAAGTTGAAGAAAAAAGACTTTAAAAAGTCAAAAATGGACACTTAATATGGGACGGAGGGAGTACTATATAAAGCATTTATAATGTGGGACCCATTAAAAAATTAAAAATTAAAGATGTGCATTTCTTGACCATCCATCTCATTTAGGGAATCACACATAATGTGACATGTGTCACCTTTATGATTAAAAAAATCACTTTATTTTCAAATATTGAAATGTATTTTTTATATTTAATTGTATTTTGGATCTAATTTCATCATATTTTTTAATTTTTGCTCTTTATTCAACATCCATTTTGATATATTTTTATAATTTTTTTTTTACATTTTAATGAGTTTATTTTATGTTGATTTATATTTTTTTACAACTTTAATCTTAATTAAATATAAGCTTGATACGTTAAAACTATATACTTTCGGAGAGAGAGTGTTGTCTTTTTACATGCGAGAGAATGATGATGTTAATATGGTGTTGCGGGAAAGTTACGGGAAACCCCAACGAACACATACATTTGTGAAACAAAATTACTAAACCGGTAGAAAATTACGTAAAAAGTTGTGTTAGTAAATTTTTTATTGCCGCCGCTATGCGCGGGTAACCAACTAGTATGTAAGAAATTGGGCTATATGGACGATTTTTTTCAAACTTTTGCTCCATTTGGGCAACATGTAAAATTTGAAGAGGGCTAACAGTCATAAAAAAACGCAGTCCAAATGGGCAACATTGCATAACACAGTGGGAAAATGGTCTAAATTTTTTGTTTATACGTTTTTATTCGTTTTGTATATTTTTATACGTTTTCGTCCGTTTTTATCCCTTTTCGTCTGTGTTTATACGTTTTTGTATGCTTTTATACTTTTTTTATATGTTTTTTCTGTTTTTATTCGCTTTTATATGTTTTTTGACGTTCTTATACGTTTCTATACGTTTTTTTACGTTTCTATACATTTTGTCCGTTTTATATGTTTTTATCCGTTTTTCGTAGGTTTTAATCCGTTTTTATATGTATTTATACGTTCTCATGCGTTTTTATACGTTTTATCCGCTTTTATACGTTTTGTATGTTTTTATACATTTTTTGTATGTTCGTATACTTTTTTGAACGTTTTTATACGCTTTTGCATGGATTTATACGTTTTCATACGGTTTTATATGTTTTTATCCGTTTTTATCCATTACTATACATTTTTGTATGTTTCTATACATTTTTGAATGTTTTTATACGCTTGTTTCCGTTTTTATACGTTTTCGTCCATTTTCAATACAAAAACGTATAAAAATATACACTTGTTACCAATTAACATACAAAAACGTGTGAAAACTTACACAAACGTTTAAAAACGTAAAAACGTAGAGAAATGTAGAAAAGAATATGAAAACGTACGAAAAGTAAAGTGGCAAAAGGGCTTGTGACTATTAGTCTAAAATGTATGAGGTCTCAAGTTCAATTCCTGCTAGGTGCAAACAACCTTGAAGTGGCCACGCCAAACTCATGAAAAGAGAGGGCTTTACCTGGTTTAAGTATGTGTGGCGGTGTGTTCAAACCCCGTAGATTAGTCAGCCAAAAGTCGAAACCATGGTTACCAAAACAAAAACGTACGAAACGTAAAAGAACGTGCGAAAACGAGCAAAAGTGTGCGAAAAAGTACCAAAACGTACAAAAGCGGATAAAAACGTATAAACCAAAAATTTGAATAATTTGTCCGTTTGACCTGAGACCGTTTGACCTGAGACCGTTTGGCCCGTGTCCATTTTGACCCGAATTTTTAAAACTGCACGTTTTACCGGTTGCACGTACCCGCCTGACCCAACTATTAATTGAATCTATTTAGTTATTTTGTCAGTTACTAGACTAATTTAATATGATAGTATAATTTAAATTGTTAACTTCACGTCTAGTGAAAATACTACTAGTAATGGTTTCACCCAATCACCTTTTGATACTACTACTACTATTTATTTGTAACATGTTGGTTGGAAAAAGCACGGGTAATATTTTTTGTAGCAATAGGAAAAAGTCAAATTCACTTGCCTCGTTGCTCCGTTGTATCACGTATAAATTAAATGGATTTAAACTAAAAACAAAAAGAATAAAAAAAACACCATACAATAGTCAATATTATTGAAAATGCTAATAATAAAAAGGTTTTTTAAAAGTCAAAAACTCTATTTTTGGTTCAAAATGGATAGTGGTATAGTTAAATATACCTAAAGAATACAGTTGTTTATTAATTTCAAGTATGGTTTGAACCGGTGTGGATTTATATATTGGAGCATAAATGCCACACATGTGTAACATCACATCCATTTGCAGAATAAATTTCACATTTCTGCTAGGTGTATAATGGTTTATGGTGACCTACATTCAAACATGTAAACCACTTATTCTGATTAGTCTACTGTCGGGTTCAATCAGGTCTTGAAATATTATCGTCTTTGTTTGTAGTGACTGTCTTGTCATAAGATTATAAGTTGATACTAAGATGGTTCATTTAGACAATCAAACATGAAGCAGTAGTTAAGCTTATCTTCATTCATTGATGATGACAACTTAATTGTGGATCTGTTTAATTCATTTTTGTTTCCTTTTGTTATTAGTTAATTTCTAAAATTGTATGAAATTAGATTTCATGTGTTCCTTTTTAATGCACATATGTATTTCTTACAGTGAAAGTTCCTTTAACACTAACAAATAACAATCCGAGCACATCATTGGCACAACATCATGTATAATCGGGGTCAAGCCGATATACACGTTTCCTTATAGAGTCGGGTTGCGGGGCTGTTTTTTGACTTTGAAAACCCGATAGACACGAACCGATAAACCCCAAACCCGACCCGATAAGCCAATTGACACCCCTAGCCACAGGGATACCTCAGTTAGGCCGTGTAATCTGAGCAATAGACTCGCCCTCACCATGTAACAATTAGAACACAGAAACCCTCATCCGTTAAATACCCACCCTTTCATAGAACGTAACAAAGCTTACAATCTGCCGTCTTAATCATAATGCCACTAAAGTAAACCCTTTAGGCATCGAGTTTAGCAAGTCTCCAAAAATTTTATGTATGCAATCGCTAATATGCAAACTCATAATTGCAAACAAAGAGAAACCGGAGCTTTCAAAAATAAAGTGAATACTTTTCGAAAGTATAAAAGAAATTTGACCACACAAACGACACATCGAGCTTAAACACGCCCTTTACTTTTCTAGTCTGACAGACTAGATATGTTTTATAAGAAATCAGAGAAAGGCTTCACGAAATTCTTTTCAAGGAATTCCCCAACAAAAAAAATACATCTTTTCCACAAAACCGCTTTAGGCCGACTAGCATTTAAAACCACATAAGAAACTATTAATCGCACCTTGTGTAGCCATCTTTTGAATTAACCCTATAATATGCAGCGACGTCAACTGTTTATGCCTACTACCATTTGAAACTACCGAAAAACTAGTAACCAACCTTACCTTATGTAGCCACGTCTTTAATAAACCGCATCATATATACTTTGCGTGTGAGCATAGCAACTCAAACTAGTAACCATATACCTTGTGGTAGCCACATCCTTAATTAACCGTGAGCATATAACTATTAACCGTAGACTATCTATTTTCTTAATACTAATTTAAAACTAGTTAAAAACTGCTAATCCTTGTGGTAGCCCCAATTCTAATTAACCGTAGCCGAAACTATATATCCCTTTGACTATCTTTTTACTTAATACCAACTAGATAAAAACTACAGTATTAACCAAAAGTAATTAGTTTAATTACCTTGGGATGTCCCCTCACCACTTTGCTTTCCCCGATGTTGAAATGCAAGGACCATTAGAGCTCCCAATTTGCTGTCTTTCAAACGTTTTGCCTGATCTTCGTTGTGGAGGTCGACTTCAATAGGTTGTGGATCCCCGTTGTCAGGTAACTCCCCTCTTGCAACTGAGCTCATGTGGCTCCAGTTTTTCATAAAAGTGATCATCCCTTTGGGTAACTTCTTGTCGGTTTGCTTAGTCCACAGATCCAAAATCCAATCAGAGATAGGATAAAACCTAGCCGCCTCACAGAACATCACCATTAAAACAACCAGCGGCATCCTCCACCCAAACAGAACCTCTTTAGGCGGGTCTTTCTGGTGCTCGTTGATAACTTTGTCAACCTCCTTCCGGAGGGAATAATAGCCAACCTTTACAGTATCCAAGATTGTTTGTGTGTACCTCTCACTGAAGCCAACAAATTTTGACCCCCTAAAGACTGGTTTGGGTTTGGAAACACCATCTTCTGCAGCGAGTTCATAAAGAGTTTTATTATCAAAAGCAAACAAGTAAGCATCTAGTTTTCTTAGAATTGCTATTAATCTTTTCTCTTCTGAAGATCCCTTGCTAATGACAACCCCAAAATACTGTGCCATTGCACTAACAGACTCTTCAGGATCAAAACCTTCGAATATTTCTCTCAAAGAGTTGACAATATCCTGGTAGTTCCCAGTATAGTGATCGAATGGTATTGTATGGATTAAATCAATCACGGCATCTGTAGCGCCTTTGTCAGCGCCGCCCCTATTTCGTTGTCGTTTGTGTGGTGTAACAAATGAGCCCGTTCTTCTGCCTCTGTTTGATTTTCCGCCGGTCATTCTTGATAATCTTGGCCGCTGGTGTTAGGGTTTTGAAAAGGAATCTTTGTTTTTGGTTTGGTTGGTGGTAAAGGGAGACATATATTTATTTGTCGGATATTCCATATACACCCTTTCCCTTTTTATTTTAATATTACTAATTCAACCATCTTGTTTTTCTAAGCCTACTTTTTTTTATTTCTCTAATTCAACATGATTTTTTTCTGTGAGTTTCACCGGGACAGTTTTATGTCTAACTATCTAAAAGAACTGTGAAATCCACTTATATTTTACGTAATTCAATTCATGAGTATATATCTAACCTGTTTATTAAACAAGTTTGAGATGAGGATAAACAGATTTGGG
>BQNB010093013.1:0-26471 GCA_026074375.1 Tanacetum coccineum
TTTCAGTTTGATAATCATTCAACAATTTTTTATAAGATTTACTGCAATTAGAACAGTAGGGTACCTCTGAGTTAGAAGAATCGGTTGAGCTTGTAGCCATCAAAGCAAGAGCAACTGGTGCATTATCAGCTTCTTCGCTCCAGTCAAAAACTCCAAGTCCATCTTGTCCAAGATCCACATGGTCTGCATCAATCTCTATGCTCCAATCATCTTCTTCAATTCCATTCAGTGCCACCATAGCAAAAGTCACAGGATCATCATCAAATTCCTTGGTCCAGTCAATTTCACCTTGGCTGTCTTTTGCTACCAAAGCTTTTGAGTTTGAATCTTCAATGGGCACAATTCTCTTTTCCTTACTTCCATTTGCTCTGTTTGCCTGATATTTAGCAAACTTGCATTCCCTAGCAAAGTGACCCAACTTCTGACAGTTAAAGCATTCAATCTTTGACTTGTCAAAGGTGATTCCATTTTTAGGCTTGAGGTCTATGGGTCTTCCTGTCTTTCTCATGAACTTTCTTATTCTTGCAGTTATCATAGCTACTTGCCATCTGATGTCAATTTCTTCCATAGCATCATCATCAATTTGCAGCAAGTCTTCATCATCATGAGTTTCAGGCATAGAAGCTTGTTGAGCAAAGAAAGAACATATGATTTCATCTGAGTTGAAAGAAGAGTTGAGAGTTTCTTTCAACTTGCTTGATGAAGCCTGAGCATACCCTTTGGTGATGATTTCAGATTTATCATCAGCAGTACTTTGTCTAGAAGTACTGCCTTTGATTTCAGCAGACATAAAAGCAATACTTTGTGAATTTGAACTTGAAGCACCCTTCAACTCATGCTCATACACCTTCAGGTTGTTATAAAGATCATCAAAGTCCAATTCATCTAATCCAGGTTGTCCTCTAATCATTGTAGCAACCACATGCCACACAGATGGTAGACTTCTGAGAAATTTTAAATTAGCATCTTCACAGGATACCTTAGCATCATACAACTCTAGCATACTAATAATGTTCTGGAATCTGTCGTATGCTGAGTCTAGCTCTTCTCTGGCTCCAACAACAAAGGTCTCAAACTGTTGTTTCAAGAGATTCTTCTGCATCTTCTTAGATTCCTTATTACCTCCAAATCTTGCTTTTATAGCAGCCCACAAACTCCTGGCATCTTGAGCATCATGGAAGCTCAAGAGATGTCTATCTGGTATTGCAGAGAGCAATATGTTGAGAGCTTTCTCATTGTTTCTCCTTGCATTGACAACAATTGAAGTTTTCGGTGCAGAAGGTTGACCTGAGGAAGAAGCTGGTTCTGTTGTAGCCTGGTCACCATTGGTGATTATATCCCATAGAATATGATCAGTAATTGCAATATACTGTCTCATCTTCATGCACCATAGGTCATACTCACCCTTCTTGATGATTGGAATTCGTAGTGCAGTGACAGATGAGGCAGGAGGGTGGTTTTCAGCTTCAGACATCTTTAGTGTTTTGCAAAGATATCGGATGTTCAAAGTTCTTCTTAATCAGAGTTTCCTCACAAGCTCTGATACCACTTGTAGGATCGATGTACTCTAATATGTTGAACCTTTAGCTTGTAAAGGATATTACTACCTTGAATAAATCCAAGATAATAACTATGAAACGCTGACACTGAATACTATCAACTATGCGGAATCTAATTGATAATATTAAGAAGAACACACAGCAATAATCAAAAGATTACTTTTATTATCACACCTTGAACCTGCCTAACTTTGCAGATCCCTAAACACTAATAATACTAATCGCTAACACTTCTTCTAAGACTTGTTCTAATACTCGTACTCGTACTCGTACCTAACTATGCCTTCCAAGGGGTCCTTTTATAGACATCAAGGATTAACCCTATTGGGCTTACAACCTGTCATGCTTATCTTCTCCTAATACAACTCATCACAATCCTTCTAGAACTCTAAAACTGTTATAAGCAGTACTTTAATATTGCTAACAGTACTTTTTTATAACTAACAGTACTTTAACATAATAAACAGTACTTTGATATCACTGACAGTACTTTGTTATCTGCCAGCAGTACTTTACAATATTTCCTAACATGATGTTTGACCGACTAGCCGTTAGGTAGAGAAGACTACCTATCATGCCACGATATTTTGTGTCGTCAACGGATTCCTCGTCTTCGTCACTGGTGAGTTTGGTTTCGGATGACATAGGAGTTTTGACTCGTTTGGAGTCTTGTAGACCGAATTTCTTGAGCATTTCCTTGATGTATTTGGATTGGTTGAAAAAGCTGCTATCATCTAGTTGTTTGATTTGTAACCCAATGAAGAAGTTCAATTCACCCATCATACTCATTTCAAACTCGTCGTGCATGATTTTTGAAAAATCATCACAAAGGTTTTGACAAGTTGATCCGAAGATGATGTCGTCCACGTAGATTTGGACAATGATGATATGTGAATCCTTTTTCTATGTAAATAAAGTGTTATCTACCAAGCCCATGGTGTACATATGGTCAAGGAGAAAGGCCTTGAGTTTATCGTACCAAGCTTTGGGTGCTTGTTTAAGACCATAAAGAGCCTTTTTAAGTTTAAAGACATGGTTGGGTTTCTCAAAGTCGACAAAGCCGGGAGGTTGAGCAACATAGACTTCTTCATTTATAAAATCGTTTAGAAAAGCACTTTTGGTGTCCATTTGAAAGAGTTTGAAGTCATGTGCACAAGTGTAACATCCGAGAATTTTCAAAATTTCGAATGACGATTTTACCCTTTGACTTTTTGGGCCTGACTTGACTTTTTGACTTTTGGTATTTTATTGTCTCGTAAAAACAATTACCGCGTGACCGGTAAAATTTTCGAAACATATTTCAAATAATAAATCATATTTATTATTATATTTCCCAAGTGGATGTTATTTTTAATTTATTTGGCTTGAAAACGAAAAAGATATATATTAATTAATAGTTGACGTATCAAAAACGAACCACTAAATCATGTTTTCACAACTCGGACTCTAAAGCAATTTGATGTAAAACGACATTCCTGACAACTTTTCACTTTTGACAGAGACCCGAAAACAGTCAGAAAGTGACTGAAATGCCCTCGCAAGATTTAGAAACGGGGAAATAATTAAATTATATTTAATTAACATCTTTATTAAATAAAAATATTTAATAAATTAGTCATCATTTTATTCGAAAACGTTTGTTGATAACGCGAATGTATGGGTTATAAATTTATTTTTATTTCGGACGAGACGTAACCGGTTCACTAAATAACTAACGAATGTTTTTATAAACGTTATGAAAATATTTATGAAATACTACCAAATGAATACTCGTTTTTGTTGGAAAAATTATTTGGAAAACAATGGCGCAAGTTTCGTGTGTTGAATCATCCGTTAAGTCATTCAAACGAGTCCCGAACCAATATATTATAAAAGTTTCTCAACAATTACACATATGGTCCCTGTGGTAATATTTTCAATTTTAACCCTCAACTATATTAAACATGCCATTTTTATTATAAGTTTTTATATAAATATAAAAACTTTACATATTATTTTCATTTTTACAAAATATAAACACACACAAATATAAAACTCTCTCTCCCTCTCCCTTATCATATCCGGCCACCGCCGCCGGCCACCACTGCCGTCGCCGAAAAACTTTTTCGGCAGACTTTTTCGGCCAACTCCAAAAATACTCCTCGTAACCCGGTCTATCCGATCCCCAAGGTCACGCGCCTCCACGCGCCGCACCGCCCCCTCCTCCGGCAGCCACCACTACCACGAGGGTAGCAGCAGCCTCCTCTCGACTTCACCGTGATGGCGGGCTGTGGGTGGCGGACCAGCCACCACGGCCGCACCATGTGGTGTCGGGCTGTGGCGGCGCAACCCCTAGGGGGTGCTCGTTGTGCTCAGCCGCTCGACGCCACAACCACCACAGCCGCACCATGGTGGTGTCGGGCTTGTGGTGGTGACTCTCCATTTATATTTTTTTATTTTATTTCGATTGTTTCGTTTATTTGGTCCGATTATAGTAAATATATGTATATGTGGTGAAATCGATTGACACTTGCGGTGTAGGAAATAATATGATATTGATGTTAAAGTGGGAATTATATGAAATTATAAGGCATATTGAATATATTTGTGATGAGTTTTTGGGTCAAAAACGAGATTTAACGCCTTTTGTATCGGGTTAATTAGACCAGAAAACAGAACGAGTTATTCGGAGTTCGAGATTTTGGAAAATCAGATTTTGGTTTATAAAATATTTCAAATTACATTTTTACGGACGTTTTGATATAAAATGGGACTTCTAACTCCCAATAACGAAGAAACAGGAGCTAGATCGAAATATACACTTTAGTAGAAAAATAAGTCAATTTAGTATTTAAATTAAATCTGATAGATTTAATAAATTAATGTTTTGAGCACTTTCAAGTCCGTTTCGGCCTTCCGGGCCAAAACCACGGAAAGTTTGGTTCGTTATCGACTTTTTTACTTTTCCGAGAGGATTGATAATTTTAAAATCGCGATATAGCGGGTCAAAACTAAAGATTAACCTAAAAGTCAACAAGTATTATAAATAATATTAATACATTTTGATTTCGGTTTTGAGTGATAAAATAAGATAATTTAATATATTATTATAAGAAATTATTTTCGAAGCCGTTATTCGGTTCTAAAAAGGGAAACTTTTTGTAATAATTGGAGTATAATTTCAGTAATAGAAAATTTTGAATAATTAAGTGTTTAAAGTTCAACGAGGTAGAGACATAATAATATGAATTTTATGAGATGTCGGACTTACTAAAATAGTAGTTTTCTAAAGAATAGAAATTTACCAAAAATAGAAAGTTTTCAACAAATTGAATTAACTTATAATGAGATGGAAAATAGTATATAAAATATACCAAGTGTTAAGGATTAAGATGCGCAAGTAGATTTCTCACCACATATATGTATGTATGTATGTATATACATATACATAATTTCGCCGTAACAACGTACGCCTTTTTGATCGTAGCTTATACGAATTATGATCGAGCGATATAATTATAGACCGTGATCGAGATCGTCATTGATACTTCTGCAGTATATTCAGACTCTTTGTTTGTGATCGTGATCGAGGTGAGTTTCATAGCCTCTCTTTTCAATCTTTTGAATGTTTTATAAACCCGCGAGGGGGATACATGCTTGTCTATAAACCCTTTTACTTGCTCGGTTATCTTATAACAATGTGATTGCTTTTAAAGGATATGGTGAGTCTCATAGCCTCGTTTTTCAATCTTTTGAATGTTTTATAAACCCGCGAGGGGGATACATGCTTGTCTATAAACCCTTTTACTTGCTCGGTTATCTTATAACAATGTGATTGCTTTTAAAGGATATGATGAGTTTCATAGCCTCGCTTTTCAATCTTTTGAATGTTTTATAAACCCGCGAGGGGGATACATGCTTGTCTATAAACCCTTTTACTTGCTCGGTTATCTTATAACAATGTGATTGCTTTTAAAGGATATGGTGAGTTTCATAGCCTCGCTTTTCAATCTTTTGAATGTTTTATAAACCCGCGAGGGGGATACATGCTTGTCTATAAACCCTTTTACTTGCTCGGTTATCTTATAACAATGTGATTGCTTTTAAAGGATATGGTGAGTTTATAGCCCCATGTTTTACTTGGTTTTACATATATTTTTGGGGTGAGAACATGTTTGTTTACAAATGCATTTTCATGGTTGATTACAAATTGATTTGCATACTCATTATATATCTCGCGGTGAGATTCAATACTTGGTTATACTTGTGGACGCATTTTGGGGTGAGAAACATATGCATGGGTTTTTACAATTGGACGCAAGTGGATATTTTTACTTTACGATTACGTGTTTGCCTAAGTAGCGATAACCCAAATTGAGCCCATTATCATGAACTGTCAATTACTGGATTGTGAGCGCGAATGTTATGAATAGATCTATTGGGATTGACATCCCCGTTCGGGTGACTAGCTATCACCAGGTAAACGAACGTATACCATGTCGGACTAGGGATGTTGCGGGTTAGAACATCGTATACGGGCAATGTGAGCAATTTTATATTGCTATTATGTCGAGCTTCAGTATCATGAGCCTAGGGAAACGTAATCATGTTTTCGTGATGTTTGCATTTGTTGTATTATCACGGGGGAAATCTTGCGGTCCTATACTTATACATTTTTACCATACATACTTGGAACATTTCATTTGGTTTAGTTTCATGATACTTCTGTAAAAAATTGCAGGTCCAAACTTTCTTACGTACATTTTTTGTGACTTTTAGGGCGATTGAATTTGGTCATGATTATTTTACAACTATTTGTTTTTCTAAAAATCATTACATACATTTTGGCATAGGACTTTTTTTAAGGATTTAATGGTCATACACACTTTACAGAACTTTGGTTCAACATTTGTATTTACAAAAAACCTATGAACTCACCAACTTTTGTTGACGTGTTTTAAGCATGTTTTTCTCAGGGTGAATTTGTTGCTTGGATTACCTGATGTGGATTGGAGTCTAAATGTGACCAGTATTTCATACTGGATTTCTACAAATGGATCAAATTCGTTGGGTGTTTCATGCTTTGCATTATTGATGCAATTATGGGACAAATGTTATATCAATTTCAAGGAAGTCAACGAGATTACTTTTCAAACGACACATTTAGAGGTCGTTCTCTTGTATCTAGCGCTGTGTATTATGAAGTAACGCCCTCGGACATACTTCCGCTGCGACACGCATTTTTGGGGGTGTTACAACACTCATAAGCAAGGAGGATTCTTATAGATTCTAATCTTGCTACAGGAGCATAGGTTTCATCAAAATCTATTCCTTCTTTTTGGTTGTATCCTTGTGCAACAAGTCTAGCTTTGTTTCTAGATACGACACCATTTTCATCTAATTTATTTTTAAAAACCCATTTAGCACCTATTATGGTTTGGTTATCAGGAGGAGGAACAAGACTCCAAACATCGTTTGTTTTGAATTGGTTTAATTTTTCATGCATAGCCATAGTCCAACTTTCTTCTTGTATGGCTTCTTTGACATTTTTAGGTTCTATGGATGATATGAAACAAAATAAGTTACTTTGACTTTGGACTTGAGATCTTAAGGTTCTTTCATTAAGCTTACCTATGACCGAATCTATGAGATGGTCTTTGGTTTCCTTGATGTTAAGACTTTCTTTGTTTAATGGTTCATTTTCCTTTATTTCAACGTCTTCTATTTGATTTTCTATTATATCATCATCTACTAAAGGTGATGACTTTGGAGGTGGACTTTCGTTGAATCTCACATTTAGAGATTCTTCGACCCTCATAGTTTCTTTATTAAAATTACATATGCTTTACTATTAGGGGAGTAACCAAGAAATATGTCTTCGGTAGATTTGGGGTTAAATTTGGTGAGATAGTCCTTGGTATTAAGAATGAAACATTTGCTACTAAAAACCTTAAAATATTATAAGGAGGGCTTTTTACCTTTGAAAAGCTCATAAGGAGTTTTTCCTAGGAAAGGTCTAATTAAGATCCTATTCAAGATATATGTGGAGGTGTCGACGACATTACACCAAAATTTTTGAGGGATTGATTGTTCATTAAGCATGGTTCTGCTTATTTCTTGTAAAGTACGGTTTTTACGTTCAACTATCCCATTTGATTGTGAAGTACGAGGAGCCGAAAAGTTGTGAGTGATACCATTTGCATCACAAAATGCTCAAAATTGTACTTCCTTATCAAATTCCCGACCATGATCCGTGCGAATTGAGATAATAGGATAACCCTTTTGTACTTGTATCTTTTTACTCAAAATTTCAAAGTGGTCAAAAGCTTCATTTTTGTGTTTTAAAAATCTTGTCCAAGTATATCTTGAGTAGTCATCAACAATGACCAAAGTGTAAAAGTTACCTCCGTAACTTTGGACAGCCGATGGGCCAAACAAGTCCATATAAAGAAGTTCTAGACACTTAGTTGTTGAAACCATGTTTTTAGCCTTATGGCTTGTGTGTACTTGTTCTCCAATGTTGAAAGCGTCACAAAAATGATTTTCAAATTTTAGTTTAGGCAAATTTCTAACAAGCTCTTTAGATGATAGCGATTGAATAAGTCGCATATTGGCGTGACCCAATCTTCTATGCCATAAGGTCGAAGTATCATCCATCGATGTTAGACAAAGACTATATTTGGGAGAGTTTCCCATTTTCATTATATAAACACCATTTTTCCTAATCTCTCTTCCTATGGTAATGTCGTCTTTAAGTATTTCACGACTGGTCTCACTAAATAGTACTTTGCATTTTTATCACATATTTGTCCTATACTAAGTAAGTTAAAGCTAAGATTTTTTACATGGCTAACATCATGAATAGTAAGGGAGTTATGAGTGATTGTACCTTTTCTGAAGATTTTGCTTTTAGTGTTACTTCCAAACACTACATTACTTTCGTTTATAGCCTTGTAAGATGAGAAGAGATCTTTGTTGCCCGTCATATGCCTTGAACATTCACTGTCTTTGATCCATTCATCCGGTTCTAGCTTGACTTTTAGTCGAACCTAAAATCACAACACAACTCAAGCATTTGGTCCCTAATATCTCATAGGTCCATTAGCGTTATACATGCCGTTTGGTTGGTTAATGTATGGGTATGGAAGATAAGAACCCCATGGACCAAAGTTAGGGGTTTGAAACTGATAGCCTTGTTGAGTTGAATAATCCCAACCAACTTGATGGTAATCGATTTTTGGATATAGTGTGTTAATTCTTCTATGGGGCGGTTTAGGATGTGTTTGAATTTTACTTTTTCCAAGTCCTTGACCAAATTTAAGGATTGGTGCTTGTTTTACATTTACAGAAGTGTTTGACAATGGTTTTCTAGTTATTTGTACGAAGCTATTCTGCTTTACTATGTTAGGCTCTAAAGTTTTAGTACCTTCTGCAGAGAGCCGGTTCTGTTCGATTGAACTGGCCGGTTCTCTTGAAGAGGGAACCAGCAATGCCAGTTCTACAGTAGACATTTCTTTGTCTACAAGACCTGACTTTTTGGTTTTAGTATTGCTAGTAGAGGCTATGTCTTCTGTGTATAAAGATACTACTACTTTCAAAACTAGCTAGTTTTAATGATAGTGAGCTAACTTTAGATTGAAGATCGTTACATGATTCACATTTAAGACATGCTTCTTTGTTTCTTTCTAGTTGTTCTACCCTTTTTCTAAGGTCACAAGCTTCGTTTCTTAATAATTCGTTTTTAGCCCTTAGGTGGTTGTTTTTGTTGATTATCCTAAGACTAATTTTGCATAACTTGTTATATTCTTTTTGTAATGATTCACTATCTAAAGATGAACTACTATAGTAGAGAGTGTCAGAGAGTACCTCATTGTTGTCAATTGCCATGAGACAGGTTTCTTCCTTGTTGGAATCATCTTCACTATTGCTCCAACACCCAACGAAGAATGCTTTTTGATCATTGTAGGAGTGTTTGGGACAATCACTTATGAAGTGATTTGGATCTCCGCACTTAAAGCACCTACGATCTTCTTTCTCCATTTTGTCTTCCTTGATCTTCCAGAAATTCTTTTTGTCGTCATGAGGTTGGCGAACAAACTTTCTTTTTCTTCTAAAGAACTTTTTGAAATCTCTTACGGACATGGAATATTCTTCATCGTCACTTTCCGAACAAGATATTTCTTCATCACTTGAGACTTTTCTTGCTTTGAGTGCTAGTGACTTGTATTTTCTTTCTGACTATGGGGATTTCGTCCGAATTCCTTTTTAAGCCACTACCTCATACACTTTTTAGATGCCGATGAACTCATATATTATAAGGTAGATATATAAGTCTATGGATTATTCATATTTTGGTTACTTTTTTAAACGCCACTTGTGGGGATTGCTCTTAAGAAATTTCTAACATATTACGAACTTAAAAAGATTCATCAAGTGCTTTAAAGAATAAAAATAGTATTTAAAACTACAAAAGCACAATCAATATTTTCATCATCGTAAAAATAACAAATTCTTTATATATTTGACAAATAAGTCTATTTTTTATCTTTAACTTGCTTATTGCCTTGATGAGTAATAATTAGTGAGTTCCAAACATCTTTAGCCGTATTACACATGAAAATTCTTTCATATTTCTTTTTGGGTAACGCATTATATAAAACCATTTTTGCTTCATCGTTTTTAGACATCATTTTCTTATGACTTTCTTCAAATTTCTCATAAGGAATGATTTCATCCTTACCATATTCCCTTGTTCTAATGTAGGTTTATATTTGTCATAAACTAAAATGTCGCAAAGATCAATATCCTAAGACTTCACATAAGTTTCAAAACGGTTTTTCCAATATATAAAGCAATTCGCCTTAAAGAGAGGTGGTCTTTGCATAGATTGGCCTTCTTTGTTGTTTTCATAATCCATTATCGTTTTAAAGATTTAAAATACAATATATTTTAAAAACTTTGGTAACCTTGCTCTTGATACCAATTATGGAAAACTTGGAAAACTAGAGGGGGGGGGTGAATAGTTTTCTTGTTTTAAGATTTACTTTTTAAAACCTTGTTATGATCTTATGTGAAGTTTGCACAATATTGATGTTTGGTTAGAAAATAAATGTAATGCAAGAAAGTAAAGAGTTAGAAAGAAAGAACCAAGACGCAAGCGTTTATAGTGGTTTGGCTACAAGGACACCTTCTTTGCCCTACTCCACTTCCCGAGTCACCTACTCGAGAGTTAGTAAACACTAGTCACCAATACTCCTTTCAACTGGCGAAGAAGCCTCACAACGTCGCTTACACCTTTTAACGGTACAAAGCTAAATACCGAATTCTTCACACGGTAGAATCACACCAATATCATTGGAACTTGATCGTCTCAAAGGGGTGTTTGGCAATTTCTTTCTTGAAGAGAATTACCTACAAATGATAAAAGAAACTAAACAACAACTGATAAGGCATAATGATCAGTAGATTAGAGAGTTTAGAATTAGAAAAGGGTGAGTAAAACATGAGAAATGACTTGGTATTTATAGCCAACCGGTTCTGCCGGTTCCATTGCAGAAGGGAACTGGCCAGTGTTCTTCAATGGAACCGGCCAACAGTAACCAAATTTGGATTTTGATATGCAAAATTTTGAAAGATCATATGTAATCTTGTAAGATTACCCTAAGATATGCTGTATTTAATGATGCCATCAATGATGTAAATAGTATTTAAACAATTTACTTATATTTCTAATTATATTTAAAAATGAAAAGGTAAATGTTGGTAAAACGTGTGTGCGATTTAGCTAGTTTACTTCAACATGGTTTTATTAATTGTTATCAATAATACATAGTAAGATCGTAGAATGGAAATAAACGTTTTTACCGGTTTATTTGTATTATCAATAAGTATTGATTTTATAAGTTGTGCATAAGTTGTGGTCATGCAGATAAGCAGAAGTAGGTTATCCAAACACTCTCAACTGATTCCTATAAGGTTTGCTTCCTTTTTGTTTCTTATGCAATCATTTACTTTCTCTTCTGACAATTTGTAGTGTGTATATTAACTTTGGTGTCGGCTAAGTTATCTTTATGTAAACATTTTCGGCAATCCTCTTGTGTGGAAGCTCGAAGTTCCCAGCACACATGTTTTCAAAGTGGTAAATATCCTTTGTGCTTATCATAATTGAATAATGAATCTTTCGAAATAAGTCATAATGTATTTAAGAAGTTTGTGGACTCATAATCTTGTAGAATGACCCGTTCTAATTGGTGCAGTTTTTTAGGCTCGGTTGCCTACTCATTCTTCGTACAACTATCTTTCTGCAAACCTTTTGGGAGTCGACCAAGTACCATTCAGCTGAAGATGTTCGTTGTTTTTTGAAGTCTAAACACATATATCCACAACTAATTATGTGCTAGTCGATACAAACATGTTAATCGCTTAACTTATAATCAATTGCTTATCAGATCTTTTGAACTATGATGTATGTGAATTGGGCAATTTTTAACATATCAAAATATAATTTAGATCAAAGATCAAATTTAAATTATCTGATGTTTTGCTCATTTAAGTATAAACATATAGCAGACATAATTTAGAACAAAGATGAGATTTAAATTATCAGATGTTCCCATGCGCAATTTCACATGCTCCGTCGCAACGCGCAAAAGCATAATTATTCGTTTAGATAAAGGGAGAGGGGATAAAAAGACAATTATACCCTCATGTGTTAACTAAAGAACTTAACGAGCTTCATGATAAGGATCAATAGCGTTACAAGGTTTCATTATAAGGATCAGTCATGCCAAAATAAAGGGATCATGAATGAGAGTAGGGATAAGGACGAAGGTAGAGATTTGAGCTATGCCAAAAAGACGAACGGTGTAATTTACTCTTAGAAAAATGATATGTATAGTGTGGCAATTACATGTTTGGCTGTGCGGAATACTCATAACTTACGAGTTTGAAGAATAAAAAGCCAACCATAATGAACTTCTCGGATGTGCATTACCATAATAGAAAGTTCTTAGAGATTACGGGGATAACAATTCTTTACTTTTTGCCCTATTATATATTGAAAAACATAGATATAGTTGTATAACCGGACATGAGGTTTCTTTTTCTGGATACAAGTATATATGCAGATTGCAAATTGCAAATACCCTGATAGTTGCATTGGAGCTATAGAAATTGGTCAAATTGCATATGGATGAGATTCATAATGAATGTCTTTCTGTATTAGACAGTGTTGTAAAAAGCGGTCTAAGCGGCCGCCTAGACGGCGCCTAGGCGCTAGTCGGTCACTTACTATGGCGATTAAAAGCAAGTCGGGCAAGCTAGACGTTTTGGTCAAAATGTGGTCAACATCCCGCCTAGGCGGGTCAAATCGGCCGCCTAGGTGAACGTTGATCAACAGATCGACCGATTTTTAGTGGTTTGATTTTTTAATTTGTGTATTCCGGTGGGTGTAATAAAGTTGGAGAAGATGAGGGTGAAGAGGATGGTGATGAAAGGTAGTTGTGATTCGGTTTCAGTAATATATCTTTTTAGCTCATTGAGTGACTTAGACCATAGGCCCAACAAATAAGTTGATGGGCTTTAATCAAAATTGACCCAAACTTAACTAAAATAAAATATAATGTAAATTTTTGTAACATATGTAACTAAAAATAAATAAAATTAATAAATATATGTAAATTATACAAAACTTATATCAAAATAAATATTAAAAATAATAATAATATTAATAATAATACATGCCTGATTAGCGCCTAGCTTTTTTGCAACATTGATATTATCACAAAACAAGGAGCAAGAGGAGATTAAAATGCAAACATAAAAATTATGTCATTGAATTGTTCTAGTCTACCGTATTTCTTTTGTACCTATTGCAGTTTCCAGAAATAGACAAGTCCATATCATAGTGTTAGAATTTCAGAACTACTATATAAGTTTTGGTGAATACTCCAATAATACAGATGCCAGAACTCGAAAGTATATTGATAACAACAGAACTAACAGTAGCACTGGTATTGCCTGAAATGTTAATATACAACTATGGCCATGGTAAAATCTCCTGAAGATTTGGGTGACCAACATTATCCCAGAAAAAATTACCTAGTAATAATTGGTTTTAGAAGGAAAATGTATTCTACTGGCCACCCTGAAACTCCCTATTATGTGTGTACGAAGTAATATTTGTTGAATGCACATCTCTCATCATGTAAGAATTCAGGTAGAAAACTGAAAACTACCAACTCTAAAATACACATAGATACATGTACCATAAAAAAATACACGTTTTAAACAATTACATTTAGCTCGTATAAATAAGGTCTACATGGGAAACAATACAATTTAAGAACCATATGACCTATCAAGAAAAAGTATAGCAATTCACATCTTATATTGATCCTCAACAAAGGGACTCGTAGGTGTTACAGGTGGAGATGAGATACCTCCAATTACATGAGGGTTTGTGTTCCGAGGAGTCGATGGTGTTACCAAATTGTTGGTTGCAAGAGTCTTGATGGGGTATACTTCTGAGACCTCTTCTCTATGTTCATCTATGTAAACCACATCCTGCATTGTTAATTGATGGTATTCCACAATTTCTCTCAGAAACCGATTCTCACGAGCATAAACTGAGTTTTCTTGTGCCAACCTAGCTTTCTCAGCTAGAAGTGACTCCAGTTGAAGTCGAATCTGCCATATAAATAAAAAAGAAATACGGCAGTGTTAATTTATGTTATCTGCTTCACTATGAACTTGGTATGACACAACTTGCTGCAAATAGCATATGGTCTCCTGACTTCTTGCAGTCCACGCCCTCTAAAATCATTGTATATATGTGGTTAACTTTGTTTTGCAAGTTTCTTTAGGTTCGCTGCCATAGCTTCCATGTTCCTATTTGGGCTCATGGTCTTTAGCTCTGGTGGAATTTTTAATTCCTTAATGATAAGACTTTATTCGTTGTATATATTTTCATCTGGTTCAGTAGCAACATTTGTTTTTTCCCCATGTCGAGGACATAGTTTACAATTATGATTTTCAAGGCCATCTAACGAGAGAACATTTTATAATACTTTAAAAGGTTTTCTTTAAGAATGTATCTGGCATAATACTGAACACCTGAACACGCTCTAAAGCTTAAATAATAGTCCCGCAAAGCAATTCAAAGCCAAAAAACTATCATCTTAAGTATTTAGATTTGTGCAACAGATAATTAAAATTTGAACTATAAGATAGTATTAAGGAGGCAAGGGACTACACATACCAGATCATCATCTTCAGGGCTATCGCCTTCTCCACCAGTCTCCCTAAGGATTCTATTTTCTTCCTCTAACTGAGCACAACGCTCCTTTGCGAAAGCAAGATCAGCCTTCACTGTTTTCAGCTCTCGAAGTAGAAGCTTTGCCTTGGCTGCCATCGCCATTGAAACCTGTCATGCATTGCAAACACATATCATACACATCTCACAGATGTTAGAAAGGGCTACATTCAATAATATTTATAATGTCACCAGGACTTCATTCTTATACATAACTGCTATAGCAACCAATTACACTATAAAAGCTATGTAGAAATGGCAACATGTGCTTCAAAACGGATTGGGTCAGGTTGGTGCACAAACAACTTTGTCTATTTCTAGAACTCATTACTCCTAAGTTTAATATAAAAACCAGAAACCAAATTATTATAATAATGATGTTGCCTTTCAAACTGTATGGCCAGCTAATTTTGATTTAAACCACTCAACCTATTAGAGAAAAAACATAACACATAACCCATTTCAGCCCATTATAAGAAAATGAGTCATAAATGCAACTCGAATGAATTGTGTAGGACATGATAGTGACGTGTAGCACTCTGAAGTCCTAACAAATATAACCAAGACATGTAGCAGATACACTCATTATATAAACCAGTATACACATCTGCCACCTTACGTCTCGAGAAGCCTTCAATTGAATTTCTGTATCAGTCTGCATCTGGGGTTGAGTATGAGCATGCATCTTCGGTAATTGCCTTGTGGTCCCAATATTAGAAGCTGTACTTTCTTCAGGGTTACCAGCTTTTTTCTTTATATTTAGTTTACGTGTTTCCTGAATGATGTCAGCAGTTCGATTCTCCACAACTGTCATGCCCTCCTGGGAGAGTAACAAAAATAAAATCCTAAGTTAATGAACATGCATTGACCATTGAATCATTTTTAAAAACTGTACATGGTACTTCTGGATCAAATATCAGATTTTGAACTTCTAGCTAAAACTGGAAGCTTCCATTATAATTAATTGTACGATGAACAATTTTCTATTTACACTTAAATAATAATAAACAGACACAGTGAAAGCTTACCTCAAGAGCATTACCGATGGTGCCACCAATGTAATTGAGGGACGATGTAATTGCATTCAGGCCCTTCTGCAATGCAGGATTATCTGCCTTTCGACTATTTTCTGGCAACTGATACTGACTAGAGTACTGTACATACATAATACAAGACCATAATCAATTTCTGTCTAACTCAAGTTTTTCAGATAATGTAAATTTGGTCAGTATAAATGATACTAAAAACTGGTGTTGGTCTAGCTAGAGTTATTCACAGGGAACATTATCAAGCTAAAACTTAACCCTACAGAGCTCCATATAATTCAACCATAACTATTAAACATCTCCAAAACCCCAACAAATGAGAAAACAAACTTAATAACTACCTGGGCTTTTGAAGCTGTATTGGACATCTGCTGTCTTCTTCTTTCAGGTGTTTCATATTGTTGATCTACATCCTCATCGTCAATTATGGCCCTAGCTTTTCTAGCAAGAGCACCCCAAAATCCGCGCTTGGGTTCATCCGAATTCTTCGTTGATGTATCGCCATATCTTGTTGAATCATCCTACAACCACGAGTAACCATCTGCTAAGGGAACTGCATGATTACTTAAGCAACATATGTTCACATACTGTGACAAGTTGATAGCAAGAACAATTTCACATCACTGACTCTCCAAATAGCAAAGAGAGTAAAACATAGAGGCAAAATATTTTTTTTTATTGGAGTAAGAAGTCTGATTAACTACGCTACACAAACCCCATGCCGGTTACTAAATGACTTCTGTCTTCATATGCAGAACTGTGCTTGATAGAAATATTTGTCAGCAAATTTATTCATACTTCTGACCTAAATATCTAATATTCGCACCATACATCTGCTTTGCTACATGTTTCTATGATCCTATTTAGTTGTTACCTCCTACGGTGGTGAGCAGGTTAAAAGGTACTAAGGTTAAAACTTTATAGAAGTACCACATGCTATCATAGACGTGATGTGTCTCAGTAGCACACAGTACCTTCTGCATTCCAGTATTCACAAATGTCAACATATGTGCATAAGACCAAACCCTGCATCTTTATAGCAGGCCAATGCTTCCTTCATAAATGTCTAAGGCCACCATAGCTTGTTAACTTAAAGATTCATATCCACCACATTCATTTCATTCCGTTTCTGGATTATGTTAATCTACTATATATTCAGCAAATAAACCATAAGAAACACACAAAATATGTGACCATCATAAATGTAATTCTAGGCTCTCGGGTCTCCTTTCATATTACAGAAAAATCTTGGTTCAATATTAGAAAATTGCAGCAAATAAACCATGGGTCATTTTGGTGTAGATTCTGGACTACATAAGAAATACAAAAAATCCTACAGCTTTCATGCTTTAAACTTTATGAATATTCCCCAACGACAGTAGTCTGGTTGTTTTTCCCGTATCATGAAAATGTCTATCTTCTTTAGTAATTATGTTAACACAGTCTCATTTATTCTATTGTGGCACATGAAAAACACAACTCCTTAAACTTTGAGACGCTTTTTGGTTCCATGTTACTAGCATTTTTATATATGCCCATAGATACACCAAAAATGCCTATGTACACGGCCTAACCAGTATTCCAGTGGCCATTTCCAAAATTTTCAGTGGCCATCCCAATATGTTTACCCAACGAGGTTCAAACCCGGGTCTCTTCTAAGACTTTCGGAGGCCACCTTGAGATGGTTGAGGTCTATTTTAGTGTAGGGGCATAAGTAAATGCTTCAACTCTACATCAACAATCGAATTTGCTGCATTTTGCATATAACATCAAACATACAACTAGAAATAAATAAAAATCCATACATTTATATCTTGAAATAAGTTGAATTCGAAACCAAATAATAAAGAATAAGCAATGAGGTGTACCTTAAGAGATTTTGAAAAAGAAGATCTAAGATTGGGGCTAGGAGAAACAGCAGCAGATTGACCATAAGCCGAAGACAAAGAAGAATCACGGTGAGCAGATGAAGCTCGTATCGCTTGTGCAGCTAGTGACTCTGTACCTTCCTCTTCCGTCGCTAATGAATTATTATTAGGGTTAGGGATTGCTATTTCATTACTAGTAAACCCTCCTCCTTGTTTTCTTCTATATGCCATAATAATAATAATCAATTCAATTATAACTTAAATCTCAATTGTTTCACCCTCAAAGATACAAGAAGAAAGAGATGCCGGTGGATCCCAAGGTTCTTCTTCTTCTTACAGTTTTCAACTACTCCACTATTTTATTACTGTCACTTGTTACACAGTCAACGACTTGTATTTTGTGTTATTACAATACAATTGGATACTGCTGATTTAAGCCCTGCTAAGTTGTCTGTTGGGCCTCATTTCACTATTGGACTTTTTTAGATGACTAGGTTGGTTCAAACTTAATCATGTGTTTGAGTTCATTAGGTTTAAATTTGTATTGCTTTTTTTAAGCTATGTGTTTGTTATAAATATGTAGTTAATATCACACAAACACAATTTCAATAATATATGGCTTTGCTATTTTACATGATACTCGAACCAACCTCGTCATCTAACATTATACAAAAGTACAAAAGCCGGGAACACATTTGAATTACAACTGGCCCATAACTACTTGGGCCCGGTCCATACCCACCGGTTCAGTGCTCCATATCGGGCCTATCAAAACAATCACATACTCAGACACCTCTCATACACTGTCCCTGATCCATTGATAATCCGGCTGGTACTACACCGGCCTACTAATTGTTAACCCGATCTGATTATACGAGTTATTGAATATAGTATAACTAATACAGTGATCTATGAGGGGATGAGCAGTACTTGGGTTATTATATTTTGTTAATCCACAGCTAATCCCAACTGTGTTTTCATTTCATTCTTGAGATTATTGCATGATGTCTATCTGTATCCCGCTATTTTTTTTTGTTAAAGGTTTGTATACTCTTATTTTAAGGAGATTTTGTTGTGACTTGCTTCATTCAAGAGGGAAAAGGAAATTGATTTTAATTCTCTGAGTTTAAGTAAGTGTGGTTGTTGCTTATCTTAGTTAGAAAAGCAGAAGATACCAATTTTAGGTTTGTCACTTTATTTCTACTGTTTGGCATTAGTGTTGCTTGGGTTTCATTTAGGGCATTTTGTTGCCTTATTTGAATACGGTTTATGCATGTTGTTAGGGTAATGGTTGTTTGAAGAATCTCTTGATTGTTTTGAGAAATTGATATTGCTTTGTGTTATAAGTAATTCTTTCAACAATGGAAAAGCTTATTTACGATATTGCTTTTTGAGAATTAAACAACTCAAACTAATGAATTTTGAAATTATGGTTTTCTTATAATTTAGAGATTTTGTTAGTTTTGGGTTAAAAATTGAATTTTGAAATTAAGGTTTTTTAATTTAGGGTTTTGTTACATTTAATTTAGAGATTTCTGATGGGCTCAATTCTGGAAGTTATGCAATCCCAAATCAAAGAGTTAACACATCTGATATAATTTCTGAAAAGGGTAAAGTGCAAAGAAATGAAAAGGCTACTCATTTGAAGAATGACTTCGGCATTTTGAACCTAAAAGGATTATTTCAACAAAGTAAGTGGGGATGTACTAGCGGTTTTAGTTAAGAACTTTTCCTCGTTTATTGTTTACACCTAATGTATAAGGATTAAATATTTTGTCAAGTAAAACAAATAAAAACAAACAAGGTTTTGACGAAGATTAAGGTGTGTCCTTATGAAGAAACATGTAATCTTATGATCTAAACCAAGAACAAGAGAGAGATGTGGGTTGTGATGTTTAGATAGAGAGAGTGATGGAATGGATGATGTTATTACTATGTGGAAAATATGGAAGAAATGAAACAACCAACCCCTCTCCAAGGCTAGGAGAGGGCTTATATAGTTACATGATGGCCGGCCCATGGGCTATGATGGGCTTCCCATGGGCCTTGGGCCGGATTAGCTTCTATACTAAACATGAAACAATCTACGAGCTAAGACCTATTACAACTTGGAAGTGACCGACACTTTTTTGTTTCCAACAATCTCCCCCTACGGGAGGTCACTCTATTTTACAAAACTTTAAGCCTAGTATACAATGCTTTGTCTTTAGTCTTTAGCTTGTCCTTTTGACATTCTCCTGTAAGTATGTTGTAGTGATCATTGATTTCTGGATTGAGCTTGTTCCTTAAACTTGTTGTATTTGACATTGTGATCTTAAGCATCTTGAGATCATCAACCAAGCACAATCTCTTCTCCATCTTGAAACTTTGCCATCTTGTGGATTTGTGATTTCTGAACCAACATGCTCATACCTTTCTTGAATGGTTGTCTTGAAAAACTTTAATGCTATGTCTTTCTTGAGATTCATTAACTATAATGTTGGGAAAATAGATTGTAACAGACTTAATACTGGCAGTACTAAGTTAGTACTGGTAGAGTAGCAGTACTAGAGTTAGTACTGGTCATAGTTAGTTCTGTTTATAGTTAAGTCTGTTAATGTAACATAATAGTAATAGTTATCTTAGAGATATCTTAGGAGATATCTTAGGAAAGGATATGTATTATCCTTTAACGTTTGTAAAGCCCATTAGGGTTTTCCTATGAGCGAGATGATGATGACGATCGTGACAGGGCTAAAGATTTCTGAGATGGTTTCCATTGATGAAGGGTTTTTGTGGTGATTGAGTGAGAGGGAAAATAAGATGTTTTGATTTTTGAATGAGGTGAGTGTTATAGTGGATGAGAAGAAGAAAATGTATAAAGGATATAAATGGCCATTAGTTTTGGGGTTGTGTGAGGGAAGGTTTATTTTGAATAACGAAGCTTAATACCCCAAGTACATGATGTTTAGATACTACAATTTCAGAAGCTAACGAGATTTTGACGGTGACAAATCAGGACGAAGGAAGCAAACGATGCCACTAGGGCCGGAAAAAAAATTATATTCGAATAGAATTATTTCATAGGACCAAAAAAATATACATATTTTACCACATGAAGTCTAATATAAGAGCAGCTAGTGATCAATAAATAGATAACCCAATTTATCAAGTATAGATAGACCACAAGGCCCAAGCATAATCTTACTTAATAAAATCCAATAAGATACAAGGTTTAAGTTATTTATCAAGTAAAAAAATTGATGTGGGAACATACCTTAGTATTTGACCATTTGATGCAAATATGAGCCACAGGGTCTTGTGATGCAAGCTTTTAATTGTATCCAATAAATCGTGTATGAGTCTTTGAATAACAATTATTGTTTCCATTTGTTTTTGTTTTTAATATTTCAATTAGTTTGTCAAAATTATATTTATTTAGAAAATTATTAGCTTGATTAATAAGATAGTGAATGGGACGAGTGTAAACATAATGTAACAAAAAAATATTCGATTTTTATTTTGACCAAGGCAAGTGATGGTCGTGTGCTTTATGTTTTTCAAAAGTGTCTTTATAATACATTTTTAGGAGATGAGAAAATTGTTTGTTTTATAGATAATTTGACTACTGCTGGCCGGATCCTTTGATTACACTAGTCGGATCCCTTTTAAGAGGGATTCGGTTGATCCAGTTCGTCAGATATACAAAATAAGAATTATTTGCATATCTTTGATAGACGAAACATTTCGCAATTCTTATTTGTCTAATGATTCATGATATTTTATGATTTTGTATGTTTCGTTAAATGACAAGATTACAGCAAGCATAATTCTTTATTTCCACGATTTAAGATACTTTTATTTTCAAAAATCTCTGTTAAAATACAAATTCTTATGGCTAGATACCATAAGGCCCGCATTTCTCAATGGGAATTTATTATTCTTTTCTTGCAACAATATAGAGATGAGGTCGGGGGATTGGTACCCTTATAAAGTAATAAGAATATGCTATATTCTTGATTTGGTAGATCCGAGATCTACTATTTCATAGATCTTTGATTGCCACTTTGAAAATCTCCTGTTCTTGACATACAAAAGTCCAACAAAGACTTTTAAGATTTTAATGTTATAACACAAAAGTAATATCCTAGTGTTCACATAATTATTAAATCCAACTTTCTAATCCATGAGGATGTAGTTCTTAACGAGCGATGATAAGAAAAGTACCCGTCTTAGTAGTTTTCAAAATCTATTTGATCGAATTTTAAGATTTTAAAATACAGTATGCTTTAAAATACTTTAATAACTTGCTCTGATACCAATTGTGGAAAACTAGATAGAGGGGTTGAATAGTTTTACCAATCAAAATTCCGTTTTTAATTTATTTGGGTTACATTATGCATATTATTTAGGGTTGATTTATTTTATTATATACTTATAGATCTAGCAAAATAATAAACAAAAGAGTGCAACGAATAAAAATAAAAGATATAGCCACGACCAAGAATATTTTATAGTGTTGGCTACAAGGACACTTCTTTGCCTCTACGCTCCACTCCGAGTTATCCAACTCGAGAGTTCGTCAACACTACATCTACAAGCTCTTTATTTTAGCGGATAAGCTTCACAACGTCGCTTACACTTTATCCGGTACAAAGCTAAATACCGAGTCCTAACATTGGTAGAACCAACCATACGTCGCTTACACTTTAACCGATACAAAGCTAAAAAATACGAGTTTCTGACACTTGGTAGAATAACCATGCGTCACTCTCACTTAAACCGGTACAAATTAAAAACGAGTTATTAACACCGGTAGAACCGACCCTATACAATCTACATTTTACAAGTGTGGTTTTTATGTTTACAATGAATGAATGATGAACAATAATCAGTAAGATGATCTTGATGTGATGAATGATACTTGCAACAAGTAAACTTGATACTTGCAACAAGTAAACTTGGTACTTGATCGACTTGTCATAACTTGGTGACATCTTCTCCTAATAAGAAAATCACCAAAAATGAAACATGAAAGTGATCTTGATCTGAGATCAAGGATTAAAGAATGTGTGTGAAAGGGGTGATCAAAACATGAAAAATGGCTTGTTATTTATAGGCAAAAATATGTTACTGTTCCTTATATTAGGCAGATCCCTTCTAAAAGGGATCCGGGTCACTGGTAAAGTAAATCCGGATTTTAGATGCCAAATCTCCCGAAATCTTATGTAATCTTTTAAGATCTTGTGTGATCTTACAAGATTTATTTTAGATATGAAAAGATCATGTTGATGTCATGCATGATGTAAAAAACTAATTTGTGATTTATTTTTCTTTTATGCTTTTGTATATATTTATAAGTAACATAACTTTACTTGGGCTTTAAAAGTGTTCAAAGTGCAAGAATGTTTTTGTTATTCTATATGAATAAGATTTGTAAATAATCTTTACTAGTTAGATTACATGTTAAATATGTAATTAACATTGTTAGACTACTTAAAACAAAATACCTAAGTTAATTTTATTTGTTAAAAGACAAGTGACACATATTAAGGTAAAATGTGTAGTCACTTGTATAATTAATCTTGTGAAAAGATAACTAGAAAATATAGAAAAAGACGTTCAATGTATGATAGCTAAATTGTATGATGATTGATGTGATGAGTTAGAAAACTATTGGTTTAAAGCATATAAATTTTACTTTCTACTTCAAATTACTTTATGATTGTTATCGACAAAACATAAGAAGATCATAAATATAGGTAAATGTTTTTACTGCTTATTTGTATTAGTCGTTTCCAATATTATTCTCTGC
The DNA here is from genome assembly GCA_026074375.1 of Tanacetum coccineum. Lineage (NCBI taxonomy): Eukaryota > Viridiplantae > Streptophyta > Magnoliopsida > Asterales > Asteraceae > Tanacetum > Tanacetum coccineum. The sequence goes on from BQNB010093013.1 coordinate 23,559, forward strand.
ATTAAGGTTTTGGAGAGTGTTGTTTACTGATTTTTGTTCGTTGATGACGCAACCACTCTTGATTTGTGGTTGCAGCCACACATAATATATTGGCAAGGTAGCCACACCCCAAATGTCGTTGCATCCATGGCTGGTATTTCGTACCGTTCGTATATTTGTAGATTTGAGCCTTACTTTTTGCTATTTGAAACGGCCAAGTATTTGAAATCTGCATAGAAAGATTTGAATCTGTTTGGTTTGGATCTAAATAAGAGTCCGATGCGATGTGTGTTTGTTAATGTTGATTTTTCTATTGCAATTTAATTCGCGAGATATACCAAGATCATGGCAAGGCAGCCACACCTGAAATGTGGTTGCAGCCATGGTCGATGATAACGCTCTAAATATACATAAAATATCCCTCACTAATACAATAGTTATCTATATAAATATATATATATAAAATATTATGTCTCTAGATACTTATTTGTGTAATAGTTATTTCAGGAATACAGGATGCAAGAAGGACTAGAAATATGAAGAATGTTCGTTAAATATGTTAACGATCGTTAAAGGCAAAAACTTAAAATAATATTAAAGAAAATAGGAGCCAAGTGCGGCACACTTATGTGCAAGTACGGCATACTTGTGAACGGGGGAATTTCAATTCATTCAAAGACGAAGTACGATGCACTTTTGAGGAAGTGCGACACACTTTCACCTTCAGTTACAAAATTAACTATCATTACTACTTGCATTGATTGGAGATCGATCATTTGCTTATACCACTTCTTACATACGTTCATGAGGAGTTCTAAGGTCTATAAAATGTAGCCTTAGGCTTGGGTTTTCAACAAGAAGTCATAAAAAATCATAAGAACCAAAAGAAAGAAGAATAGGATGAACTAACCTATAGTTCATCCCATTCCACTTTATCACACCACCAAGAGGACGAATTTGAAATTACTTTCCGGGCTATTAGTTTCTGTGACAGAAGGATTACTAGTTGGATTAGTTGTTTGGGTATTCTATAGTTTTCGTTTGGGAAATCTTGTGTAAATGCATTCGTGCTTGTGAAAGTTTGGTATAATTCTATTATCCCTTTAATATGATTTCCACTGATTTTATGAAGTTCCTTGTGAGTTTTATTTCCTTGATGATGGAGTAGTCGTATGATGTTTGTTTGGGCAAAGTAGAATATGTGATGTAAATATATTATGGATAAATGCTTATGATCGTATGAATAATATGCTTGATATTGCTATGCTTGGATAATTAATATTTGTTTGATTTGTCATGGTGATAGAATTGGGTCGAAAGGCTCTATTGCTTTGATGTAATTTTGTGTTGTTTGTCTATGAACAATCCAGTATTAAACTTGTGAGAATTGGTTAATAAAACTATTATCAACCTAAGTGTAATGACGTTTAATGCCTAATCTCATGTCTAATAAACTTGATTGGGAGAGTATGTTCTTATAATTATTATCATCCACAAATCTATCTAAATGCATTTGGTATGTTAAGAATTAAAGGTTGAAAGGATTTATTATCATGTTGAATAGATAATCGCTTGATTGATTACCCGTCATTTCTTGCCTTTATGCTTTATTTGTGTGCGCATCTCTCTCTCTCTCTCTCTCTCTCTCTCTATATCTATCTCTCTCTCTCTCTCTCTCTCTCTCTCTCTCTCTCTCTCTCTCTCTCTCTCTCTCCCTCTCTTTCTCTCTCCTATATATATTTATTTCTATATACTAATATATATATGTATATATATATATATATCTATATATATATATATATATATATATATATGTCTACCTTCATATTTCTCGGCCTAAATAAACATACTTTAATCAACTTGTTTACAAAAAGCGTTAAATTGGAATTCTAGTCTTTTATAATAAAAACATCAATCTTTGGATCTGTGACAATCTAAAGTTATTTCTTTGCAAAATATGTTAACTCTAAAGAACGTCAATCCCGTGGAACGACCTGGTCTTACCTAAAGATTATACTATATACGTGGGTTATACTTTTACCCGTGTGTTGGTTTGAAATTGGTGAAACTGGTTAATATAAATTTAAAGCTTTTACAACACATCAGTCGATTTGCACATGATATGTATTGTTGTGCTTTTGGTACAGATTTTTTAACAAAATTTTGGTAAGTTTGCAGCCATACCCGTATAACATGTAGAAAAATATAAGTTTCCTAGTGTGTGTTTGCTACTGTTTGTTTGTTTATTGCATTATAAAGTCATGGGGTTGAGACGGATTTATATATAGTTGCAACGGAGTGAATCATTAACATTGATGATCAATTTTCTAATTTGCAATCTGAAAACCCGTGATTTAGCCGAGTTATTATGCTTGCAAGCTCCATCACTATAGGAGGTGAAGGCGATGATGATAATTTTTTGCATTTATGTTTTTCAAAACACAGTTTACTTATGCCTGTATCTTGGCGGGATAGCCACATCACACATATGGTTGCAGTCATGGCGGGTGCTTCGACTTGTTCCTATTTTTACAAATGTGAGCCTCATTTTTAGTTTAGCAGTTCAACTATTGTTTTTTACATACATTTAAAAGTCTTCATGTAGAACAGATAGATCAGATATATGTATGGAATCTGGTAGTGCTTGGCATATGTTTTGTTTTCAATAGATTCTTGCATAAGCATTTGATGGGCTTTGAAAAGCTGTTGTTAACCATATCTTGGTAGGGCAGCCACACTAGGATTGTGGTTGCAACCATGGCGATTGTATTGTGCTTTTCATACATTTTCAGATCTGAGCCTATAGTGTTTTGTCTCACACACTCTTCAACGAACTTTAGAAATTGGATTTTTAATTCATCGTGCCTTTATTTTTTATTCATACAGGCTGGAAAAAAGGGACATTATGCATGGCTGAAATCTGCATTGTAGGTT
>BQNB010093014.1:0-16863 GCA_026074375.1 Tanacetum coccineum
GACCATCTTCATCTATTGGAATACCCTTGACCCAAGAGGAAGCTGAAAAGAGGGCACTTGCGCACAATATCAGTATGAGGTATGGAATTCTAGAAGAAGTGAGGCCGGGAATAGAAACATTGGCCTATAATGATAAATACAAAAAGTTTTTGATGAAATCTGGGTTGACAAAGTCAGATTAGATGGAATGATTAAACCGAAAGAAGAAAAAGCAATGGAAAAAATGAAAGGGCAGATGCTTAAGGAAAAGAAAGATCCAGGGGCATTCATATTTCCATTTAGGTTGGAAGGCCAACTCAATGAAAATGCTCTCGCTGATATAGGATCTTATACTAACACCATGCCATACAAAATCTATAAACAGCTGGGTAGAGATGACATCATGAAAGAAGACAGGAACATAACAATGATTAACTATACAGAAGCTGAAGTAACTGGTCGGTTGGTAAATGTACTATGTAAAGTTAGATTTAACACTCTGTTTACCAAGTTCTTAATTTTGGCATATACCTGATAATGGGATTACAGCTTTGCGGAACTTGTACCCTATCTATGGTGGCGTCACGTTGATTTCTTGATACGATTGGGGGCAATTTTGAAATTCCAAAACAGGAATTATTTACTACTTTTGTGGAACATACTCGTCTAACTTCTAGAGCAGCTAAATCAGAAAAAATCAAAATTACTGAGAGCGACTCAGATGACGAAGAAGACTATGTGATTAAGAGGAATGATATGGGAACACCAATTCACAACTCTAGACCACTCGGATACCAAAACAATACCAACCCTGCTGAAAACATGACCTTGTCAACTCTTGAATCAGTAATAAACCCCTTTAGAAAAATCAGCGTGTGGAAAAAGGCTGTAAGTTTTCTAGGATCACTCCCTGCTAAACTAAGAGATGTTGAATGGAAGCCCGATTACAAATTATGCTATTCTAATCCTGAGTTAGCAACTGGGCACTGGAAAACTAAGATTTGTTTGACCGACCCCCAATAGAAATATCTACATGCAAGCTTTTGTGACCAAACCCACGAAGAGAAAATTATCTAAATATCACAAATTGAGTGACATAATGTCACCAAACTGGTTCGTTGAGTAAGCTTTGGAAGAAAGAATAAGGGAGGAAGAATTTGTGCACTCCCAAGATGGTGTTTATCGTACTTTTTGTCGTATGCTTATCTAAATAAAAATTAATTGAATTAAATCCATTATGGATTATACTTTGATGTACGGGGACTGCCCCGATATTAATAAATGAAGATTTTGGTGGACTAATTTACATTTCAGTTATTATAATTAATTTTGAAAAAAAAGAGAGAAAAAGGGCCAAGTTTGCCGCACTTTTTAGATATTTCAGAAACAAAACTTATAAAAGAAGCTTTCAACTCATTATAAATACCACACCCAAAAAACATAGACACCGCCGGATTTCTAATCAAAATCGAAGAAAAGATTCAAAAAATTAATCCACCAAATTCTTAATCATGCCAAGAGTATGTTTATTTCATTCTTTACTATTTCTTATCTTCAAATCTATTATAATTATGTGTTTAGGGTTTATATGAATTAAGTTTAAAATTATGCCAATAGCATTTGAATAAGACTAGAATTATGCATTATTATTAAGAATTAAGAGATGCCCTTAAATAAATCCAGGTTTCACTATTTAGAATTAATGTTTGGATTAAGATAAAATTGTTAAAAACTCGTTTTGTTTAAAACAGAGCAGGAAGTGCGCCGGTTTTGGTTTGAAAACCGCCGCACTTGCTTGATTATTTGAAAAACCGCCACACTTAGGATTTGTGCACCGCACATTTTATCACAAAAAGTAAAAGAATGTCTGCAAGTTGATCAAGAGATAACCAACAATGCTAAATCTTGTCTAACTTAATTATATATCATATCTTTGGTTGATTTGTGTTGTGTAGACTTCAGGTACATACGATCATGAGGCCGGGTCATCCCGGGCCAAACGCTTTAGAAATGTTGAAACCGTTGAAGAAGCATTACTCCTAGATGTTCACCACGAATTCTTGGAATGGAGAGGTTGCAGTAGAGAAGCAAAGTCTCGTTATAACTCTAGGTTGGAAACTTTGCTCGCAAAACTCATTTATTCGCTGCAAATCGTAGTTTGGCAGTTGTTACAAAAAATTGGTTATGGAGACGAGATTGATCAAATGTTAAAGATTAATTTGGAGGAATCTCAATCCGATAAGGAGATATTCTTTTCCGTGGCTCGAGTAAGGGCTTTTAACATCCGAGAACCTATTTACCCCGAACTTTGCCGTGAGTTCTATGCTACTTATGAGTTTGATGAAGTATGCGTGGATGATGAGTTACAGTCAAAGAAGATAATCAGTTTTAGACTAGGAGGACGTGCTCATAGTCTAACTTTGTTAGTTTTGACTGAAAGACAATACGTTAGCCTTGTACTCGTTTACTGTATAATTTATTAGACAGGACCACCCTGAGAGGGTTGATCGACTCTGAGGATAGTTTGATTCCTGATATTTCGGTTGATGATGTCCCGAGAGTTGCCACCCAAAGAGCTCTAAGAGTTCAACGAGCTTCGATGCAGGATTTATATGAGCGCATGGGTAGCATGGAGATCAGACATGAGGCGATAAAGAGGATGGAGTACAGACAGGCATATCACTGGGATAGGTACCAGGGTGTCTTTGAGCACATGGCAGTAGTTTATAATTTTCCATTACAGGGTGCTTATAACCCACCGGGTTATGCTCAACCTTAGTACGACCAATACTACCAACAGTACTATCCGCAGCAGCCACCACAACAACAACATGATGATGAAGAGGACGAGTAGTGTCAGATGACACAAGTTGGATATGTGATTATGTATGTTTGGACACATGTGTTTCAAAAACATTATTATTATTATTATTATGATGTGTAAATGCATCTGTTGGCATTAAAAACAATATTTTAAAACTTATTAATTAATTAGAATAATTGTTATTATGCATATGTTTTGGTATATGTGTATTTGAAACAGGAAAAGGAGATGGAAAAGATGAATGCAAGCAAGAGCTTTGGAGAATACACAATGAAAAAGTATATTCACTTTCCCTATTTATCTTTTCTTTATAATCTTTTGCATTAGGGATAATGCTCATATTAAATATGGGGGGGAGATAACCTGGAAAGCAAAAACATTTAAAAGTTATAATAATAAATTTTTATAATCATAAGCAATCTGACTCAAGATAGATAACGTTACTAGCATATTATGCCACAAATTACAAGTGAGGTTTGCCCTTAGACTTTAAGATTTCAGGTATCCATCTTTGATACCCAAGATAATTGATCCCTTTAGCATGTTCGAGTTAGGGTTTGATTCCAGTCATATGTGTGTATTCCGTCGTTACGGATGTGTATGTATGGTCTTTGTTACTTTTTATGGAACTGTGATATCGGTTGAAAATTATGAGTGTGCCGGTGATTTGTTAATTCTAGAACTTGTGCTTGAAATCTTTTCGAGACCACAGTAAGATCATGCTTGCGTGATATAAACATTTTTCTGATTAAGAGGTATTATTAAAATGGAAAATAAAAATGACATACTTTGTTGAAATCACTTTTTAATTACATCATATGAAATTTTATCCGTTTGAAGTATTGCGCGTAACTGCAAAGTGTTCTCATCCTAAGTATGGGGGAAAGCAAGTTTCCCCCAAGAATGTTGCTATGAAAAAAAAAGAAAAAAAAAGAAGAATGTCTGTGTATAACCTAAGCGAAGAAGTTCGATGGAATAACGGATAAGATGAATCATTATTTTATTATAAACTCTTTTCAACAAAATGAACCCGAAACTTACTAGTATGTAACCTCTTTTGAAGACAATGTTCGGTGCTTACGTCATGTCAGTGGAGTTTAGTTTCTAGTACAAGCTTATGGTAATTTGTACATTTCATGACTGTGCGTTTGAGTGACTCCCGTTTATTACCCTTATCACTAAATTGAGCGTGAGTGAAAAATAAAACTTATCTTAAATTTCGTGAGTTGCTTTGTTGCATTATTTGTGCTAGTGATTTATAAATATAATGAAACGAAATTCTTTCGCTTTGATTGCTTGAGGGCAAGCAATAAGCCAAGTATGAGGGGATTTGATAACACTCCAAATATATATAAAATATCCCGTAGAAATGCGAGAAATATATGTACTAATGCAATAAATATTGCAAGAATTGGTCGTTTATTATGTAAACATTGTTTCAGGACTAAAAATGGAAGGAAGGACTTAACGTACAAGAAATTTGGTTACTTACAACTAATATTTGTCAAAAGAAGGATCTAGAAAGGGACTATTGATGTCAAAGGCACAAGTGCGCCGGTTTTATTACCGCACTTGTCGGTGGGTTTTAATGCAAGTCATTTATTAGGGATGTGCGGCGCACTTTTATCCAAGTGCGGCGCACTTTCTGTGTCAGTTATTAAATTGTCATCAATGATGCAACTCTTGAATTGCCCAATCATCACTATAAATAGGAGCACGATTTGGAGGAAAGATATCACTGAACAACAACAATCATCAGTTCATAACACATACTTAATCATTCTTCAAGAGTTGGAGTAAGTTCTTAGGAGGAATTGAAGGGTAAACCTTCATCTTCATCTTTTCCGTGGAGAAAAGAAACATGTTTAAATCTTTTTATAATATGAATTTTGGATCTATTCTACTTGTTAAATGTGTTGCTATTATGATTGCTGAGTAGTTTAAACATGTTTGGTTAGGAACTATATGGATATTATGGATCAAACTTGACTATTTGAATGAACTTTTGATATGTATAATATGAGCTTGATGTTATTGGACTTGGATTCTTTAATCTTCGTTTGATCACCATTCATTCTGGATATAGGTCGAAAGACTCCAGATTAAGTGGTTGATTTCCAAGTTGTTTGTCTATGACAACTAGACCTTAGCCTTGTGAGGATTGGCTAAGGAAACGAACATTAACCCAAGTACAAAAAGGTTTAACGCTAAACCACATGTCTAACAAACTTGGTTTAGCTAGCTTATATTACTCATCATCAAACATAGATTACACTTAAAGCATTTTCATAATTAAAGATAAAGGCCGAAAGGGTTTTTCATTATGAATAATAAACTATCTTTTTAAGCAACTAAACATTCTTAAATCGATTATAACCATATTCGTAATCATTCATCTACTCAAGTTTATCTATTATATTTCTTGTTCCTTAACCAAACATGACTCTTAATTGAATTAGACCATTATCTTTAGACCTATAACAATCTATAAGATAATTCTTTTTCGTAATATTATCGACTTTGTCTTAGAATTGCCAATCTCCTGTGGAACGACCTGACTTACCTACAATACTATATTACAAATGAGGGTTATACTTTACCCGTGTGTTTTCATATAATTTTTTGGTATTTTCAGTCTTATAAATTTAAAGATTTTGAAACACATCAGGTGATAACTAGTTAATCCTCGGCAAGGCTTTACTTAGATTCCATCATGTGCCAACCACCAAAATCCTAAGGGTGTTCATAGGTCATGGTGAACAATTTTCACTAGGGAAACTGCTAGTCCAGTGTAATGACCTAGTCTACTATATTAGATACCATGATTGTTATCCTTTCTTGTTGTAAGGACTAACGCCTGTACTTAGAACTCAATGGAGGTCAATTTCATTATGAAATAATTAGATGCCAAATCAGAACTCGGTACTGTGGTCATAGCTTATGTGACATGGTCAAGTACTACTAAAAATTGAAATCATGGCGTTCCTATCTAAATTATTCTACTAAGTGAAAGGAGTGTTAGTCTAAAGTAATCCTTCAAGCGGCTATTTAGGAGAAGGTGAGCTAATCCATCCTTGGGCAAGATTATCATAAGCCTTAAGCTAAGTAACAACTTCGAATCTAATTTAACTCCACAACTAAATCAAACAAGAACTGTCAAGAAATTAAACTAAGCAACAAGTTGTTATTTCAAACTTATTGCTATTGAAAAGTTTGCTCAATTATGGGTTTGCCCAGCACAAATGAATGGGTATCTACTGCTTAGATTAATGAGATTAACAACGAAGGTTAGGGGTTATAGTCGAGGCAAGTGATTTGTTTCAAAAAGAAGTTTGAAAGCGATGATTCATAAATCAAAGTTTCTAAGGCAAAATCTGATGTCAATGATCTGGTGCGTTTGAAATCCTTATTGATAATTCGAGGTGTTCGATTCTTTTCCTATGGCCGAATAGAGCGTAAACGTAATGTGTGTCCCTTCTCGGAGGCATGGTTTAAAAATTTGTTAACGACGTTTATTCTAAGTAAACCATAATATAAGTTTGGCCATCAACGTCGTTTGAAGCAACGTTGTTTGAAGTTTTCGTTACTATAGTCATGTGAAAAGATGTCTGTAAAAGTTTGTGTATCGACTACACGATTTTTCATATATGATATGGATTTTCGAATTTTAAGATAACTGACGTTCGAACATGTGTTCAAAACCATTTATGTTTAAAACCACCAACCATAGAAATCCTAAAGTTTTGTACTTCATAAGGTCTGTAAGAAACGTTTTAATTGTATAAAAGTTTTGACCGAAAGATTTTGGTTCATCCATATTGGTACCATCTCTAGAACACGTACACTAGGGCGGCTGCTGTTATCACGACTAACGTGAGGAATTTAGCTTAAGGGTATCACTCTCTCATGAATCCCATTGTTCTATCCATAGTTTCCAAGGTCCAAACTGTATGACAATACCACCAATTGTGACTACGCTGGTCAATGAGCTGTTCTTAGTGCGACTAAGGCTATCCTCTAATCTGTTGGTTTAGAACGTGGTGTATTCATGCCTTCTAACAAGGTGCGTAGTGCGGGGAAGACAGGGCATGTAATAACTGATAAGGGTATAAGTACTCTCATAATATAACATTACTCAAATTACCAGCATAGATTTGCTTACATATAGTATCCAACATAATGTTTAAAATTAGGTGTTCACAACCGTATATACATACATATACATATACACACACACACACATACACACACACATACACACACACACACACACACACACACACACATATATATATATATATATATATATATATATTATATATATATATATCATATTATATATATAGTATATATATAATTATATATCTAATGATATACCGAGAAGATACGAATGGCAATTAAGCACTAGCAAGATCAGATAACGGAACAAGCATCTCAAGGCACATGCAGTACAACTAAGGCATCATGGCAAACACTAGGCAATTAATAAAGATCTAGATCTCAACACTCGCAAGCATATCATGAAATGGCAAAAGGCGAAGGTACACATATGCAATGTATACTTTATAGGTCAATTCATTTTTAGATGGTCTTAGTATCCCATACCTCCCACTTCAACATAACTTAGGGATGTTACCCCCATCATTTCGTGGTCCTTCGTAAATTAGGCATAGTTGATCAGGCTATGCATAATTTAGGAGCTACCCCAAAATTGTCAGGCTAATCAACTTCTGTTATGTTCAAGGTTTTTACGAAAACTTAAGTTTGGTTATAGTTGCGTTTTTATTTTAGAAAAACAGGCATTCTTTATAACTGGCTCTGATACCAATCTGTCACACCCTGCTAAAGCGAAAACATGGGAATGCGACATAATGATTTACATAGCTCAAGATACAAGATCACACCGTACCAAGTTTAAAAAATTTAGGTTTACAAAAGTTCCCCAAAGTTTCATCCTTGATTAGAAAAAACACATAAGTCTCTAGTTAAGCCCCCGAAAGTGTACTTCTTTGATCCCCATTACTTCTAATTTACCTTTGTTGAAACATACCTGAAAATGATACTCGAAAAGGTTAACATAAAGTTGGTGAGCTCGTAGGTTTGATAACAACCCAGTTGTTGTACCATAGTTTCAAAAAGTGGACAAATGTGCAAATATGACAGTGAATACATACAATAGAATAGATACCACCATAGCAACTCCATGCTATCATAGATTCAAGATCCACGAAGATTCCTAAAAGATATAGTTACCAACATAGCAACTCATACTATCAAAGATTCAAGATCCACAAGGATTCCTACTAGATATAGATACCAATATAGCAACTCATACTATCAAAGATTCTAGATCCACAAGGATATGGATACCAACCATTCCTAATGCTATCCTAGATTCTCTTAGATTAGATAACAACATAGAAATACCTCGCTATCATAGATCCATAGATACACAACGAATATAGATACCACATAACAACTCCATACTACTCTTAGATCCAAAGTTGCACAAATAAATAGATACCACATAACAACTCCATACTACCCTTAGATCTAAAGATGTACAACAATATGGATACAAATATAGCAACTCCTTGCCATCATAGACCCACAACACTATAGATACCAATGCACGTAAAGTTCTCAACTCTAAGTTCATACGCACATAAAGCCTACCAGCTGGATCTATGCATAGGGCGGAAGATCACAAGTTCGCAAGTTTACAAGATCACAAGATACCTCACAATAACACATATGATCCACATATACGTTCTACAAATCTCATGTCATTCACATAGCAGTCATAGGCACATAGCATTGTCCAAAATGATAAACATTTCGCATAGTAAGAAAACAAGTTCAAAAGCAGATTTGAGTATCATTTTTGTGACAACCCGAGAATTTCCGTTCAATAAAGTAGCTGTTTCCGTGTAGAAATTTGAATTTTTAAAAGTTTCGTTAAGGTTTTCCGTTTGACTGGGAAGTTGCTTCGTAATATCTAAGAATCATCGCCGAGAGCGAATCGGGACACCAAACGTTGTAGTATTTTGGCAATAGCCACGTTTTTATGTTTTAAGGCAATGTTTAAAATTTCATAATTTTTCGTGATGCCGTTACTCGTTTCGTTATTTGCGTGATACGCGTTTAAACCTATACTTAGTTATGCAAGCAAAAGGCCTTGGAAATTAATTCATTTTGTGCACTAGTGATCCTATAAAGTTGGAAACCAATTGGTCCCCCCATGGTCATGCATAACCGGCTATGTATGTATGTATACATAGGATCCATATTTTGAAAATTCAAATTGCCTAGACAAGCTTGCATGGAATGGGGAAAGGACTAGTACTAACTCTCTTTTGATTTGAGGATCATTTTGGTCCCCTTTGGCTCTCTTGTCTCATTTTTGATTCACACACACACACACACACTATTAGTGTGTGAAGTAAACATTGGGTTATATAATCCATCTTATATTCATTTGTTCATTCATTACTTGAGTGAATAAAAGCGAGAGTTATTAGCCATCAAAAACAAACAAAAATTGTTTCAAGAACGTCCTAACAACCTTTAGACAAGTCTGCTAGCTGCCCTACAATAAAAAGGCACTACAAGAATGAATAATTTTCTTCTTGTTTTTGTTGCTGATAAAGGACTTCATGATTCCTTTATTTTATTGTCCGCATTTTATTGGTATCAAAGCCTTGAACAATGAGCTCTTTAACAAATAGTCCTGATCATTCTTCTCAAGAAGATGATGAAAACCATCAAATTACCTTTTTGGAATCCCGACATGGATTTGATGTTAGTCTTATGATAAAACAAGACCTTTTGAATAAAATTTCAAAACAAAAACTTTTGTTAAACAAAGAACAAGCTTTCAAAATCCCTAGATCAATGGGAATTTTAAATCATCTTTTAAAACGAAAAAACGAAATTTATTATTTTGTTAACTCTAAAGAAATGCATGTTGACATTTCCGAAACTACAGGAGCTGTTTACTTACCCTTAATCACTAAGGATGAAATAAACAAAAGCTTATCAAAAATAAATTCTGACGTCAAAAATAAAATTAGTTGCGTCCATCTAGGAGCAGTTAAAATTTTAATTAAATCAGAATTTAGAAGTGGCATAGACACTCCTATAAAAATGGCTCTCCTAGATAATAGAATTGAGTCTAGAAAGGATTGTAAGAGGAAATCTTGCTTACTCTAGATTTATGTTCACTGTTTATCCACAGTATGGAATAAGTTTAGATACTAAAGATTTAGATCAAACCCTTGCCTTTGTACATGAGTTTGAAAGATCAGATCTTATGAAACCAGGCAACAAGGTGTTTAGCATCACCTATTTAGTCGCGTATGCTTTGACATCCAGTCATCACAGCATAGACTACAAAGAGAAAGAGTATATCGAAATCGATGACCTCTTTAACGAAATAGGTAGTGTTGAAGGTAGCAAATTTGCTACTATAAAACCTATTGATGAAACTTGGGCAATTGACATTGCTAAAAATAAAAAACTAATTGGTCAAAAACCACCAACTCAGGTTAAGAGAAATAAACTCCACATTGGAGAAGCACCTCATATTGGAGAAGCATCTTCTTCAAATATAAGTAAAAGCATGAGAATAATGTCTCAAAACATAGATTCTCTAAAAGAAGATTTACACAAAATCCTTCACGGATGAGTTGTTCAAAATCTTTAACTGTGCCTTACCCGCACATATACAAGAAAGGAAAAATCCTAAACTTTAAAAAACTAGATGAAGGAATTGATCCAACTTCTAGAAAATACGTTTTTAGCACTGCTAACCCTAGCGTTGCTAACGTTATAAACTCAACTAACAATATTAATCAAATTGTTGGAAGAAATTGGATAGGAATCTCCAAACTCCTATCTTACTTTGGGCTTAGTAAAGATCAAAGTGAAAAATCCTCGAAACCTAAGATTTCTGCGTTCAATAAATTTTGGTATCAACTCCAAAAGAACATAGAAACTGACTTGAGTAAATATATTAAATTACTCAAAGAATTAAATGCTAAAGTTGACAGACTTGAAGCATCTATAAATAATCTTGAGAACTTCAGCATAGAACCTCAAGTAACAGAGAATGAGATTCATAATCTCACTACTGCTTTAAACAAAATCCAAGAACAACTCAACCGAGTTATTGGTGAATAAATGGCTAGCATTCAAACCGTGAGTACTGACCTTCTTGAAATAAAACTAAGTCAGTCAAAAATTATTGATCTACTTGAAAAAATTATCAATAAAAACGGCATTGAACAAGCCTCTGCTAAAGTAATCACTGACATAAGTGAATATGCCTAAAGAACCTAAAGCTACCACCAGCTACAAAGGTTTAAACAGGTTTTCACCACCCAATTTAGGATCTTCAGAACCTAAAATGGAAAGCTTAAAAAACAAACAAGCGCTAAAAAACCCGTTTAGCAAACCAAAAGAAAAACAAGAAATGTTTTCCTTTAAAACAAAAGAATGAGTATTTCTTCTCATCTTGAAGACTTTTTTTTCAATAACATAGATGATTGTGATCAACATCTAATAAAACTCTTGTCATACGAAGAAAATGAATGCGAACAACAGTTCAAAGAAAACCCTCAAGAATTTGAAAAATACCTTCCTAAACAATTTTTCAATACTATAACAGATCAAAAAATGGAAGAACCTGAAACTGAGCCCGACTCAGATGAAGAACTACCATTGAAAAATGAAAAAATAAACAAAGTAAAATCTGAATATAGAAAAGGAGAATCCTCCAAAAACAAATCAAAAAATTATGAATTCAGGATGCCTATGCATAAAGGAATTCCAAATAAAAACAGCTCTTCATCAGGAGCTATAAACATACTCAATCTTGATTGTATTTCTGACTTAACTGAAAGAAAAAGAATCCTTGAAAAATGGTCTACTGAAATATCTCTGATATTACAGACCAATCAAGACGATTTTCAAACTGCCAAATCAGTTTTAACTCTAATCGAGCATAAAACAGAAGGCAATATCCAAAGTCTTGTAAAACAAGCACAATGGAACGAAGATCTTCATGGAATAGATTTCTTCGACTCTGTGATAGACATCCTATATACCATGTTTGTAGGAATCGACTACCATGGAAACAAAGATCAAGAAATAATCAAAGAACAAGAACAAGCTAGGAGAAACCTAACTAGAGTTCAGCTCATAAATATTTGTAATCTTGATGAATACACATGTGTTTATGAGAAAAATATATATAAAATTCCATTAAGTGAACATCTTCAATGGATTGAAGCTTATCTTATGAAAATACCAATCATAAGTGAACAAACTATTCAGAGATGGAAAAACGAAGGAAACGTCATCTCAAAAAACAGTCTTGCTTTTGCAACAAGACTAGCAAAAGAAGAAATTACAAAAATCTGCGATACTAGATATAAGCAGAAAAAGCTTAAATCGCTTAGCAAGAATTGCTGCGAAAATATAGTCAATATGGAAAACTTAGACATTGGCAGAATAAGAAACGATAAGAAAAAGAGTTTCTATAAAAAGAAATATAAAAAGAAGTATAAAACTTCATGGAAACAAAAAAGAAAAAGATTTTCCCCAGGAAAATACTTTAAACCTACTAAAGATCCACCTGAAAAATATTGCCCCAAAGGCAAAGAAAAGAAAAAATGCAGGTGTTGGACTTGTAAGAAGAAGGCATTAATTCAAATGAATGTCCTAAGAAAAATCAATATCCTACTAAGGTAAAAATGTGCAGAATTGCACTTTTACATGGATATGAACCCATAGAAGATATCTATGAAGACGAAAAAGATGTTTTCTGTCTTAAGAAAGAAGAAATTATTGTCACTGACAATTCTTCTTCATCATCTGATGATGAATCATCAGAATAAAATCAATTTATCCCAATTTTCATGGGAGGGGGAGAACAGACAACAACATTTTGTTTGTAACCTTCAAAAACACGAGGATTCTGTTAGAAATATAACAAATCCAAACTCAATATATATTCAAGGAAACCTTAAATCAAGGCTTCAAAGAAATAAGACTACATGCTATATTGATAAATGGGAGATCTCTTTGTTTGCCAGTAAATACGTTTTTCCACATGACTTATGGGAAAACTCACCAAGAGAAATTATTGCCACCATTGCCAATGGTGATACTATAAAAATTAACCAGGTTTGTAGGAACATTTCCCTAAAACTCTCTGGATACGAATTTAATATACCAACAATCTACCAACAAGATTCTGGTATTGACCTAATTTTAGGAAATAACTTTTGTCAACTATTTGGACCTTTTGTTCAATGGATTGATAGAATTGCTTTTCATTTTAACAATGAACTAATAATAATAAAAAAAGGTCACCAAAGCCTTTAGTCAAGGGCAACCAAACTTCTTAGAATCCATGAAAAAAGATTCAAAGATCAAACAAATTCGGGAACAACATTTCTCAGGAAAAATATAAAGGATGTAATCATCTTTTTACAATATAAACAAATACTAAAATCATCGAAGACATTCTTGATAAAAGTATGTTCTTGAAAATCCTTTTGATCCTCAAAAATTAAAGGATGGATGAAGGCTACTATTAAACTTATTGATCCTAACACCTCCAATAGTGGCTTTGTTAATCTTTTTATAATTAACAACCATTCTTTTCTTTCCTCTTCTTTTTTCAGCTTCCTTTTCGACTAAAAAGGCTGGTGACATACGAGGAGATTTTGATTGGACAATCAACTTCATGTCAAGAAGTTCGTTGAAAAAAGAAGAGGAAAGAAAAGAATGGTTGTTAATTATAAAAAGATTAACGAAGCCATTATTGGAGATTCTCACAATCTCCCCAATATGCAAGAACTTTTAACCCTCTTAAGGGGAAAAATCATATTCTCCAGTTTCGATTGCAAATCTGGATTCTGGCAAGTTTTGCTGGATGAACAATCACAATTGCTTACTGCATTCACTTGTCCTAATGGACATTTTCAATGGAAAGTAGTTCCTTTTGGCCTTAAACAAGCCCCAAGTATTTTCCAAAGACACATGCAAAATGCACTTCGTGGACTAGAAAATTTTTGTACAGTCTATGTAGATGACATAATTGTTTTCAGTGAAAACAAAGAAAAACATTATATTCACGTTTTAGAAGTCCTAAAAACTATCTTAAAAAATGGTATAATCATTTCAAAAAAGAAAGCCAATCTTTTTAAAACTAAGATTAACTTTTTAGGTCTAGAAATAGATCAAGGAACTCATAGTCCACAAAACATATTTTGGAACATCTACACAATTTTCCACATGTTTTAGAAGACAAAAAACAATTGCAAAGGTTTCTAGGAGTTTTAACTTATGCAGAAACGTATATTGAAAAACTTGCAATTAACTTACGCAGAACCTATATGAAAAACTTTGCAAAAATGAGACAACCTTTTACAAGGAAAACTCAAAAAGATATTAACTGAACTGACGCATCCGATCACCGATTATAATCAAAAGATAAGAAAACATTTAATAGTTTTTCCTAAACTTTATCTTCCCTTAAACGAAGAATCTCTTATTATTGAAACTTGATGGCATCAGAAGATATACGGGAGGAATTTTAAAATGCAAAAAACCTCCCAACAACGTGAAAAAAATTGCAGGTACACTTCTGGAAATTTCTAAAGCAGCAGAAAGAATTACCACAGCAAAGAAAAAGAATTATTGGCGTAAAAACGTCATTTCAAAATCAGTCTTATCTTACCCCAAGTAACTTTTCAGGTGCTACAAGATAACAAAAACTTTACTTATTTCCTACGAACAAACATTGCAGGTGATAGTAAACAAGGTCGTCTTGTACGATGGCAAGCCTGGTTTAGCCACTATTCTTTCAGTACTGAACATTTACCAGGAAATAAAAATGTGCTGGCAGATTGCCTTACCCGTGATTTCAAAAATGATTGACGTCATCCATGACATCAATGCTCCTCTCGAGCCCTATAAAAAGAACGTTGCAGCCAACGTTTCTTCACACAAAATAAACTCACCAACAAAAAGAAAGGAGGAGAGAAGAAAAATTTGTAATAAACCCAGTTGCAAATGGAAAGTCTCAAAGAATTGAGATTAAAAAGACAAATGCTCATAATAGAGCTACAGGCTATTGAGCAAAAAATGAGTCTCCTAGAGACCATAACAACGGTCACCGATGTACCGGAAAGCGAAAGCTTAAAAACAAAGGCTATTCCTAAGCAAACGGCTTCAGGTAAAGAACCAACAAATCCGTTAAAAGCTGAGGTTTTGCTAAAAAGCCTAACAAAGGATAATACTGATCCAAGCTCTTTGAGTGAAACCAGTAAACTAGTTCATTCTAGTCCTTCTACTGCAGGTAGCAGTAAAATGACAATTTTGTCTCCTAACAAACTTGTGCAGGAATTCATCCCAGACTACCTCAAAGCAGTCAAACAAGATCCCATATATTACTATGTAATATATAAAGGGCCACACGCTGGCGTTTACACAGAATGGGGAATCACAAAAGAATTTTGTGATACTGATAAAGTTACTTGCAAAAAATTCAAATCTGAAGAAAGTGCAAGAATAAGTCTAGCAACCTACTTCCAAGGAGATTTAGACAAAAGACCAGTTCTTCTACGACCCAAGATTCAAAAAATCAAAGAAGAACACAGAGATCAAAGATTCAAGATCCCTGAAGACAAAGAACAAGCCACGTTCAGACCACCAATGAAGTTTGAAGAATTCAGACTAATTTGGAACAAAGCAAGAGCAGCTTGCCCAGATGATTTCTTACATGAGAAATTCTTCACAACTGACAAAGTTACTAAAAGTCTTTATAACTTTGTTGAAGGAGCAGATCCAAAATTAATCCAACAAGCATTTGAAGCCGGGTTAATCAACAACATCTACCCTAGCCACAACTTACAAGAGTTAAGACATCTCCCACAGTCCAATGGTGGAATTCTATCAAGAACTTTAGAAAAAAGGTTCTAAAAGCAAAGGATGATCCAATATACATCAAGGTCATCAGTTCAGTCCCAGACTGGCAGCAAGAAGACGGGTACAACCCTTATCATTTTCTAGAAATTGGTCTAGCAAAATCAAAAAGGGAAATCTCTCAGTCTCAACCAATGGAAGATCAACAACCCCTTCCAGAAAACCTCCTGAAAATAAGGGTTAATTCTCTAAAAAGAATTTCTGAAAAAATCCTTGAAGTCCTTACAGGAGCAAAGAAAAAGGTTAATTATGTAAATAACAATTGCATAATAACCAGTTGGAGCTTCTCAAACACTAATGATGAAGATATCCAAAGAATTTCACAATTTGGTGAGAAATTCATGAAAAATAATATTCTACAATCATTAATTAATTTTTATTAATGTTAGGTTTTTTTCTCGAAAACAAACTCGTATCAATGATTGAGCTAACATATCGAATAATACAACTGAAAGTGGTCCCTCCACCGAAGAAGAATCTTCATGTTTTTAGGTGCATGTTACCTAACGGACCCACAGACAAAGAAAAAACATGCCAAAGTAGTTCAATAATACTACTTTACTTTATTAAAGATATTCGATCTTTAATAATGGCAGGCAACTTAACCATGGTAACCTTGGTTAAGTTATAGACAAGAATAACCATCTTTTTCTTCTTGTTTTTGTTGCTGATAAAAGGCGTCATGACCCTTTTTAATATATATCTGTAATTATTGTTTTCCATTATGAAAAGTGAGTAGTAACCCTGAAAAGGGTATTATGTAAAATATTCAGGGTATCCTCTTTTGAGGAACTCTTATATGAATAAAGTCAAAGTTTCTTCATAAACATTGAGTAATGGATAATATGGTGATCGTTAAAACGATTCAATCGTGACAGAGTCTGATGCAGAGACGTCAACAAGTACCATCTAGGCAGGTGGCCGCAGGGAAAAGACACAAGATTGCATCCTAAAGACAGGCTGGCTTTTAATCCATACAATCATCCTAAATTATCCAGCTCTTTAGAAGGTACCAAAACTTTATTCAAGAGTTTAATTCCTTATATTTTCATAAAATCCTTTTC
>BQNB010093015.1:0-26471 GCA_026074375.1 Tanacetum coccineum
CAGCAGTATCATTAGCATTAATGAAAATTTTCTTGCCTGTCCTCTGATAGTACCTTTTTGCCCACATACTTAGCAGAGAGAGCTGCCACTTCAAATACATTGCTTCCAGATCATCTTCATGAATTTACTCTAAATCCTGTTATAGGAGATTAGAACCATTGGGATTCTCAACCATGAAAGCATACACAGCATTATCACTGAAGCTAGTGGTACTAACTTGAGGACTAGCAGTGTTAACATTAGGGCTAACAGTACTAACTTCATATGCAGGTTTAGCAGTTTTAAGATCATTAGTACTGCTAATGCTTGGTGCAGTCATAAAGGCCAAGTTTTGAGCACCACTACTTGTACCAATAGATTTCTTTACTTTTTGTTCAACAATTTTGAAGTTTTTGTACAAATCATCAATGCTCATTGTTTCAATTTTAGCCTTATTCATCCAGACTACAACATGAGTATTCTACTCAGGGGGCAAGCTGCTCAAAAATTTTGAATTTAAGTCTTCTTGAGAGATGACCACATCTAAAATTGCAAGCTTACTAACAATATTCTGAAGTCTGTTAAAGATAAAGTCAAGAGACTCTGCACTTGATACACTAAAATTTTCATATTGTTGCTTAAAAAGTATTTTATGTGTTTTCTTAGTGGCTTCATTGCCTCCAAATCGTGTTTTGATAGCAGCAAACATTGTTTTAGCATCATTGTACTGACTGAAAGTAAGTTGATGTTCATTGGGAAGAACCATGAGTAGCAAGCTTCTAGCCTTCACATCATTCTTCTTGTTGGTCTTTTCTTCAGCAGTTACAGGCACTGACATCTTTGTAACTAAAGTACCATTCTCTTGTGCTGTTTGTGGTACAAACATGTCACACCCTGAGAAATATGAAATCCCATAGAGCATAGTCTTGTATCTGAAAGTACTGCCTAATTCTTATTACCCAACTCTCATACTCACCAAGTTTGAGTATATGTAGTTTTGCAGTAGTACCACTCTGTGCAGATTCAAATTCCATGTCTTGTAGATCAAAGTTTCAAAGCAAAATCTCTTATACCACTTGTTGATCTCAATCCTTGATCGATTCCTTAGATTGTCTAAGGTTAAATTACCTTGGATAAATCCAAAATAACTTGTTGTAGAAACTTTGTATGTATACTAAAGTGTTTATGCGGAATCTCCACCTTAATACCTAGAAGTATTATGAATAAAACAGTAATAATGAATAAACAAAGATATAACCCACCAAGCACTAATTTTATTTTTAGATCAATAATACGAGTACTCTTCACTAGTACTAGGGTTTACAACCTTGAAGCTTTTCTGAATCGACTTGACAACTATGAAAACTTATATGCAAAACTATATCTCAACTAATGCCCTAAGACCTCTTTTTATAGACTAAGGAGTCCTAGTCGGCTTACAATACATTCCTAAGATATCATAATCTTTTCTAAACATAAACGTAATCTTCTTAAAAAAAAAAATACATTATGTATCATCTTGTACAGAAATATCTCAATAACTTAATCTCTCACAGGTATTCTTGTTTCTCTAAACAATCTTTATCTCTTTTAAACGCCTTTTATCCTCTTGACAGCAGTAAGTCTTCTAGCAGTTGTAATCCAGCAGCATAAACTTTTGTACCAACAGTACTAAGCAGTAGTAACTCTAAGAGTCTTAGAAGTCTTTTAAGTCCCAACAATATAGTAATTTATACATCTAGAATAATAGTTACACAAGTATTGTCCTTCTAAGTTTGTGTCTAGGATACGCTTCGGATTAACTAGGTTAATGGATTTTGCCGCTGTGTTTAATGATAGTTTGACTAGCAGGAGACCTAGATAATTCAACAAATAGTTCTGATTCCATTGGATAGTTTGGACAAGTGGACTACTAGTGTTATAGATTGTCATAAGCGGTTTAAGTGGGTAAATAAAGTCTCTATGAGCTAGGGTATTAACCAAGATCACATTGCTTTATCCTAAGATAGATTATAATAGCAATTAAGGATGCTTCCTCTGGGGGAGGATCGATTTAATCTGTGACAGAATTAATGTGTCTAGGTCTTAGGAAGATGTAACGCCTAAGTCTTAAGAATGATATGCCACCTCGAGAGAAGAAATCATTGCACTTAATAAACAAACCAACGTTCTAATCGGATTAATAATGGTTAATACAATTTTCTTATATAAGGTTCGACCGCTCTTTTATCTTTTGTTAATTAGCTTGTGTGGGAACAGGTGTCTTGAAATTGATTATAGTCACCTAGCTAAAACCGTTGCCGTCTCTCGGCTAAACCTTTATTTTCCATTAGAATTAGGAATTAGATTGACATTGGTTTAACATAGGATTAGACTAGATTAGAATTAACTTAGATTAGACAACCATGATATTAATTAAATTGATAGATTTAATCTCGCTCTCAGTGATCGACAGCCTACTTACCACAAAACTACTACCGATCGGGTACACTTCCCATTAAAGTGTTATTTTTGGTTAAGTCGGCAAAAATATAAGTTTTGTGAAAACTTGATATGTGCGGAGTGTACATAAATAACACCTACATGAGTCAACACATCAAGGGTTTTGGGTCGCCGCTTGTCGGGGATATGAAAATGTAAGTTCTTATATTTTTTAGATTTTTATGTTATTTTGGTTTTTTTAACATTGAGATAGTAGAGATCTAAGGCGCTATGTAGGATTATGTGTGTAGAATGTTTAGATTAGTGTCTCTCTTGTTTAGTTTGTAATTATTTGATATTGATTGCTTGTATATATTTGTGTGTTTAAAAGTGTTTATGCGTTTTATGTTTTTCTTGATTAATACAATGTTAGTTTGGTCGACAGTTGAATACGGCGTATTCCACTTCCATCGGTATATGTGGCGTATCCAGTTCTCTGTCCAATACAGCGTATTCATCCCAACAGATTAATACGGCGTATCCAATTCCATTGGATACGGCGTATTGATCGTCTGGAAAAGAAACTGATAAAATTATTCTCCATTCTCGAATTTAAAGCACAAATTTTATATATACCTTTCTCCGCTGGTTCTACTGATAATTTTCTGGGTATTTTTCAGTAAGAATGGCAAAGGTTATCAAATGAGAGTTCGAGAATATTAAGGACGTTAAGGTCGAAGATGTTTCGCTCACTTGCGATACACCACTTGAAATTTTCAACTTGAAAGTCAGTCGATTGAACGGAATGGATAATGATTTATTCACATATGAAGTTAAAATTGGTAACATCCCATGTAATTCAAAAGTGGATGATGATTCGGAGGATGAAGTTGATGATGACATGGGGTATGATCCGTCTGATGTTGCATTTATTGAATGGTTAAAATCAAAGTTTTTCAACTACAAGACAATGGATCAATATACTATGAAAGAGTTATGGATTTACTGGATTAGAGGGGACGATGAAGTTGAACTCACTGATGAAGAATCTTCTGATAACGAAGATGAGATTGCTGAAGTCTTGAGGATCGACACTAATATATTTGGCTATGAGACACCTATCTGTTCAGCATTTAACGAATTTAATTATCTTCTCAAAGTAGATCCGGACTTACTCACAAAGGATATTATGGGGTTTAAGACGTATGAGGATTACAAAGACGACTGGATCTACGAATGGAATAAGGATGTACCATGGGTTGATGAGAAACCATGGACTGACACTGGAGTTTAGACAGAACCGAAGCAAGTCAAACATACTTGCAAGCCTTTCAATTACAAGACGGGATGTTCGGAATGGCTAACATGTAATTGGAGGAGATGGTGGATTACGTATATATGGAGGAAACTTACCTGGAACTTACATTATTGAAAACCAACTCCATTATCAGAACTACGAGTGGTACGAAGCTTTGGAAGATAGTGAACTTAAAGATTTGGTTGTACGAAATAAAGCTTCCATGGAAGGACTCATTAGTGATGATGACAATGAGTTATGTTACGAGCAAAGGATACGATGGAACGTATATACTAACTTTGGTGACGCTTATGAGATAAAACATGTAAAGAAAGAGTTTATGTAAAGTTCAGGAACCACCGGTATGCAATATAAGAATAATACCATGATGATCAATATTCGTTCAATAATGATGATGAATATGTTGTTGTAAAAGAAGACGAGTACGACGATCTTACTATCACAAGGAAAAGGAGGCCGGCGTGCAAGCTTACAGAAACTTTCGGATAATAACGGACGAGGGATGGAATGCGTGACTAGAGGATTGCGAATAAAAAGGAAGTCGAAAGAAAAGGTCTAAGACTTAAAGGACTTCGCTATAAACCAAAAGTGCTTCCCGGGAGACAACCCGGAATGTTATTTAATTTTGTTATCGAGTCTGTCTTCCCAGACTTCAATACGGCGTATTCCTCCCCATACCATATGGCGTATTGAATGTCTGGACTTATCAGTCTTTACTTTTTATGCACTTTAAAAATATTATTGTCAGTTTGTGAATACGCCGTATTCAATTAATTGATACGCCATATCCACAGCCTGACTCGTATTTAATTTATTTAGTTTAGTTTAAATTAACTGTAGGTACCAAGATAGGAATACGCTTGTTTTTCCTATATTTTACACAGGACCTCGTGAAAGAAATATCGACGAATGATTGGGAGATTACGAATATGAAGACTCTTGAAGTGTGAAGTCTTGAAACTTCAGGCGGCTGTTCATAACACGAATTATTGCTAATAAACATAACTTGGTGAATCTACCGAGAAATATCAGGGACGTTTTCATTCTAATTCTTTTTAATTTTCGTATTTATGTTTAAATATACAGAGTTCGTTGTATAACTCAAGTGGGGGGGTTAGAATCTTAGAAGTATTACTTTTGGGGGGTCCTAATTTTCACAATAAAAAAGCTTCAATATTATGCTCAAATTTATATTTTTTAAGATATTTTTGTGAAAGTAACATGTTAACATAACCCGCACACCAATCAACCTATTGTTAGATAATTTTGAGGATTTAACCTGTTCCGTTTTCTAAATGTTTAACCCTAAATTCCACAAAATATGGAGTGTGCCAGGTGGATGATGTTGTTGATTTAGAACTTGGCCTTGGTATATCTTGATTCGAGCCATCACGGTCTGATGTGGTCAGAGTGAGAGAACCATCCAAAACCTTGGAGGACATGCGAGTGCTTTTATGATTGATTTTGGGAAAGGTTGGGATAGACATCTACCTTTGGTGGAATTTTCCTACAACAACAGTTCGTCACTACGAGTATTCAAAAGTGCACCGTTTTGAGTCTCTATGGCCGAAAGTGTTGCGATCGCCTATATCTTGGGCTGAGGTTGGAGACGTCAGCTCATTGGTCCGGTGAAATTGTTCATGTAAAAACCATGGAAAAAGATCATCCGCAAATCAAGAAGCGTATTCAAGATGCTCGAGATAGACAGAAAGAGCTACGCAGAAGATAGGAGATGTAAGCCACTATTCTTGAGGTTGGAGATAAGGTCCATGTTGAAAGTGTCGCCCCTGGAAAATTGGGTGATACGTTTCGGCAAAGGGGGGAGCTAAACCCTCGCCTATATTTGGACCTTTCAAGTTCTTATAATGTAGGTCCGCTTGCTTATCGAATGAACTCCCAGAGCACATTAAGCCGAATATTGAGATAGTAATAGTACTTTTCATTTTTCCAATTGAAGAAATGTCTCGTATGTAGACAAACACCTAGCTTTCGTAGGATGAAAATCCAAATTGATGACTAAGCTGATTTCATTGAGGGAACGGTTGAAATTATGGAACGAGAAGATTAACGGATAAGCAAAGCCGCAATTTACAATTGTGAAGGTCCATTGGATTCGGATACGGAGGTCCTGGTTTACGTGGGAGCGAGTCGCTCCAATGAAGAAAAAGTACCCTCATCTTTTCGTTAACCCTTCGTCCACGTCTTAAGCTTTGAGGACAAAGCTCCTTTAAATGGGGGAAGAATGTCACACCCCAAAAATTTCAGGTCAATAATTTTAAACTTTTCGATCATTATCTTTGACTTTTATACGTTACGTTTTTGATTCGGCAGTTTACCGGGAAGTTAACCCGCGTAAATCTGAAAAAAATGTCATCGGACGCGTTCCGACTTCGGATTTTGATTAATTTAGATATTATATGAGTTATTTTATCTTTTCTAAGTGTTTCGTAGTTTACGATCACCCCTGGTATTTATTTTTACGTCTTAACGTTTAAATTGCGTTTTTCGCGTTTTTGACCTAACGGAACCCGGAAAGGAAAACTCAAAATCCTTTGTTGTAAAACTTAGTTATCGTATATATCCATGTTGATAAGTCAATAATTCGTTCATCCTCCCCCTCCTGCTCAAAAGAACACGCATACATCACCCTTAAATAAATCAAAGAGCATCTTTTATCTCTAATTTGAATTTCAAATATAAAACACCATCACATGCATAGAAAGGGATGTTTTTTGAAGCATGCAAGGTGGTGTAAGACCCTTGTATTTATGCATGAAAGCCTTGGACCACTCTTCTACTAATCCATTTAATAGAATCTTGATTTTATTAGCAACTAGTGATCAAGCTTGGTCTCCTCCCCCCCCCCCTCTCTCTTGCTTGTTGCATCCGAACCATCAACACACACACCCTTGGTGTGTGTTGGTTACATAGCCATTTGGATACACATCTTTTGGAATAACCATGGGACCTGACACTTATCCCACTCCTTATAATATTCAAGTGCGATAACGAACCTTCTAGGGTCTCATTATTCATTTGCAAAGGCCTCGAGAAGTTGTCTCTCTTCCTTTTTCCCTCTCCTAGCCTATGAAACACACACACACATCCATACTTTTGATTTTCTACAATAATTCACAATCCTAGGCTTTATTTTAATCAGATCCAAGGTTATTCCAAGAAGGTTTCATTTGACTTTAAGGAGGTATTTCAGAGATATAAATTAGGGTTTCAAGATTTGTTGTTGGGTTTTATAGATCTAATATTTTGGGGTTTAGATCTGGTGATTTCTCTACTTGCTCTTCTTCTTGTAGTGTATTGAATCTATCTTTATGGTTTCACTATGTTAATTCTTATATGTTCAAGATTCATACATCCATATGTTGTGTTTTTAAGATTTTGAAGAATTAATAAAAATGAGATTTTATAGAATATAATATGCTACTTTATTTCACTAGTTCCAATATTATGTTCATCGGTGACGTTGGAGGAGTTGAATGAGATCTTACAAAATAGAAATGAAGGGATTAGATTAGATTTAGGTGTGGTTTTATTGTGGATTCGTTGTGAATGGAGATTAGGCTAGATTAGGCACTATTGTGAAGTTTGGGTGGATTTTGTTGTGTTTTTTACAAAAAGTGCTTGCTGATCCGAGTTTGTTTTGGGGTTTTGGTCGACCTAAAAACGTTTTCATTAGGCGTAAAAGTAGTTTTTGGAAAGCTTGTTTTGAATAGATATTTTTTCATATATCGCACATTAAAATAGTGATTTAAAACGTTCCCATGTTATGGCCAAATGAACTTGAAAACATTGTTTTCGGACCAAAAACTAAGGAATAGTTGCTGATGTGAATAGTAAAACGGGTTTTCGGACACTTTCGGACATTTTTGGACTTTTTAAACACTAGCGAAACATATAGTAACACATATATATTGATTGGTATTGTTTAATGACGCCGTTAACATATTTTAGGAAAAAAGCGCAAATGTTATAAAAATAGTAAGTTTGGTAAAATTTCAGCGAATCAGACTTAGAAGTTAAGTGATTAAGGTTAGTTAGTGCGTTTTGAAAATATGGAAACTTATTAAATATAGGGGACGGTATTAACGTTTTAAAACTAAAAACTTTCCTAAAATATAAACTTTCTAAAAATAGTAATTTTTGGTTAAACGCCGAAACTTAACGAAAAACTATATGATTTCTGATTGCGTCATCTGTGATAATCAACTAAAGCAAACACACATGGATGTTATTTTGGTGATGGAAAATATTGTGCAATTTCTTGGCATACTTTCCGTGTTTCTGAGACGCGTTATTATTCTAGGTCTTGGCTAGATTTCTATATCATCTGTTGCTTGCGTGATTTACCATTTGCTCATCTTGCTAAGGTGAGTTCATAGCCCCATGTTTTACTACTTATACTTTACTATTTTGGGGTGAGAAACATTGCTTGCTTTTAAACTATGGACACAGTTCACTTTACGTTTCCTTTTTCCTGATTACGTGTTGCCTAAGTAGCGAATAGACCACTAATGCCCGAATTATCATGAACCGTAAACTGCTTAACCGACTGTACTGGTTAAGTAAGCGCGAATGTTATAAATAGATCTATTGGGAGTAATTATCCCTATCCGGGTAAGTAGCGCTTACTAGTTTCGGAGGTCCCAAACAAACGAATATATATTGATCCGTCTCCGAACACACTCTATATAATATAATATATAAGTATATAAGGATTATATAATTATAGTATAGTAAGTATTTTCTGTCGGATTTAAGAAACAAACTTTTAACCAAAGTTGTCTCAAATACACTCCCGGCGTGTTTTCCTCGGACAAAGCGTGGAATTGACTATCGGTTAAGTCTAGTGATCGGGTTGTGAATGGTTTTTAACGATTTTGTATTTGGTTTTCTCAATCCTTACTAAATATAAATTGATCAAGTAGATAAATGCACGAAAACCAAGTAAACAAGAAATGAAAATTAAACACGTAAGCATTAAAACGTAAACGAGAATTAAAGAAACGCGACAATTAAAACCTAAAAATGATTTCTTAAACTTTTTCTAATCCTAATTAACTAGATAATAAGTAAAAGCTAAGGAAATTCTAAAACGAGGGTGATTAAAGCTAAAAACGAAGAAAACAAGAACAGGAACGAAATCTCGTTCTTTAAAAAGTGAAATTATAAAATATTAACCCTACGAAAGTAAATTTCAAACCTAAGCCTAGAAGATGATAAAAGAAAATTTTTGTAAAAAGAATTTTATTTTTTTGATTATTTTTTCTATTTTTTATGAATTTTTACGTTTTTTTAAAACTAAATTAATTCTAGAACAAATATCAACTTAAAAATTTAAAATCTAAAAAAATATATTTAAAAATATATTGAACTGTGAAGGAATGCAAGAAAAAATTAAAAAGCTATCAAGTGAGCGTAACAATAAGCCCAGAAAAAAAGCTTAAAAGCACACGAAGTGCTTATAGAAATAATAAGCTAGAAAGAGGTTAAATTCAATTTGTTTGCAAACTTGGACGTAAAAGTCCCAAGGGCAAGTTGGTTAGTGGTGTGTGTGTTGAGGTGTTTATAAAGGTTGAGGAGGGTTGAGGTCCAGGGTTCGAGCCTTGCTCACCCTAGATTTCGCCTCTTCCCATTTTTTTGCAAAAACTTTAAAAAGCAAAGTTATAAAACAGCTTATAAGGAACATTTTTTATAAAAGAAACTTTTTGTGAAACTTTATGTGAATAAGCTCGAAACAGCTTAATTTGTTGACATATATCACTAACTTTTTTGGTTTTTTAACAAAATTTAAGAAAACAAATTAAGTTTAAATAAGCTAACACCTAAGCTAATTAAGCTACCATTATACTAAAACTAACCTAATAAACATCCGGTTAAAATTTTAAACTTTTCCGATCATTATTTTTTATTTTTATACGTTACGTTTAAATCCGGCAGTTTACCGGGAAGTTAACCCGCGTAAATCTGAAAAACATCATCGGAGGTGTTCTGACTTCGGATTTTAATTAGTTTAGATATTATATGAGTTATTTTATCTTTTCTAAGTGTTTCGTAGTTTACGATCACTCCCGGTATTTATTTTTATGCTTTAACATTTAAATTGCGTTTTTCGCGTTTTTTGACCTAACGGAACCCCGGAAACTCAAAATATTTTCGTGTAAACTTTAGTTATTGTCCATCTCATGTTCTTAAGTCAAAATTTTCATTCACCCTCCCCTCTTGTTATACCTTGGATGCCTAAACCAAATAAATGCACCATAAGCCTTGAAATTAAATCAAAGGCATCTTTTCTTGAACTTCTCATGCATGTGTGGAAAGTGACACATGAGAGAGTCATTCTCATGCACACTTACCATGCTCTACTAACATGTGAGCTCTTACACTCTTGTAATACTTATATTTAGATCTTTAACCTTATTTGACTAAGCTTGAGCACTAAGTAATGCACCAAGACTCAAAAATATGAACCATATGGTCCTTGTGGTTGATTTCAGCCGAACAAACAAACACACACACCTTTGGTGTGTGTTGGTCACTTAATACTTAAAACCATGTAACCCTAAACCTTCCTTTGGTCTATAAATACCCCATTATAACACACACTAGGGTGTCATATCATTTTCCAAGCCTCGTCAAAATTTCACATCTCTCTTTTCCCTCTCTCTAGTCCACGACACACATACACCCTCTTTAGGGTTTTCATATCTTGATTTCTTGCATAATCAAATCATTCTAAGTTCATTTCTAAGAACATCTAAGGTGTTTAGAAGTATTGGTTCTTTGGTTTAAAGGGTTTTCTTCAAGATCTACAAATTAGGGTTTGGTTATTATTTGGTGTTTTCAAGATCTAGTTATTTTGGGTATAGATCTTGTGTTATTGCTTCTTGTTCTTCATTCTTGTAAGTATCTTGAATTTCTCTTTGTGGTTTACTTACATTCTTCTTATATGTTCAAAGATCCATACATCCATATGTTATGTTTTAATTTTTGAAAGATTTTAAAGACAAGATTTCATAAATAATGATACTACTTTATTTTACTAGTTAAATATTATGTTCTTGATGAGATGTGAGTTGATGAGTGTTACAACAATAGAATTGAAGGGATTAGGTTAGATTTAGGTGTGGTTTTGTTGTGGATTAGTTGTGAATGGAGATTAGGCTAGATTAGGCACTATTGTGAAATTTGGGTTGATTTTGGTTGCGTTTTTTTATAAAAAGTGCTTGCTGTCCCAAATTTGTTTTGAGGTTTTGATCGACCTAAAAATGTTTTCATTATGCGTAAAAGTAGTTTTTGAAGAGCTCATTTCGAGTAGATAGTTTTCCATATATCGCACATTAAAATTTGATTTAAAACGACCAAGTTATAGGCAAATGAAACTTGAAACATTTTTCGACAAAACTGGATGAATAGTGTGCTGATGTGAATAGTAAAATGAGTTTTCGGACATTTTTTGAACTTTCTAAACACTAGCGAAACATATAGTAACACATACCTATCGATTAGTATCATTTAAAGACGTCGTTAACATATTTTGGGAAAAGCGATAAAGTTACTAAAAATAGTAAGTTTGGTAAGAATTTAGTGAAACAGACATAAAACTAAGCGATTAAGGCTAGTTAGTGCGTTTTGAATTATGGAAACTTAACAAATGTAGGGGATGGTATTAACGTCTTGAAACTAAAAACTTTCCTAAAATGGAAACTTTCTAAAAATAGTAATTTTTGGTTAAACGCCAAAACTTAACGAAGAACTATATGATTTCATTTCATCATGTTTTGTTAAACAAACTAAAGCAAACACACATGGATGTATTTTGGTGATGAACATATTGTGCAATTCTTGGCATACTTTCCGTGTTTTTGAGACGCTTTATTATTCTAGGTCGCGGCTAGATTTCTATATCACCTTTTACTTGTGTGATTATCATTTGCTCATTTTGCTAAGGTGTGTTCATAGCCCCATGTTTTACTACTTTTACTTTACTATTTTAGGGTAAGAAACATTGCTTGTTTTCAAACTATGGACATAGTTACTTTACATTTCCTTTTCCTGATTACGTGTTGCCTAAGTAGCGAATAGACCACTAATGCCCGAAATATCATGAACCGTCAATTGCTTAACTGACCGTACTGGTTAAGTGAGCGCGAGTGTTGTAAATAGATCTATTGGGAGTAATTATCCCTATCCGGGTAAGTAGCGCTTACTAGATTCGGAGGTCTCGAACAAACGGATATATACCATGTCAGAATGTCAATAGGTGATCTTGGTCAGATACCTCTAGGGCGTGGAATACTATTTGGCATATAAAATGCTTCCTTTTAAATTGAGCTTCGGTGTCATGAGCTTAGTGCAACAGTAAATACATTCTTTTTATGTGAAGTTGTATCTGTTATAACTGTCACGTGCGTACTGTGAACTTGTGGTCCACTTTTAATATTAAATTCAAACCTATGAATTCACTCAACTTTATGTTGACCGTTTTAGCATGTTTTTCTCAGGTGCTTAGCTGTGGATGTCTTTGCTTGCTATTTGGTGTCGCTATGCATTGGGCCGATTTTCAAGAAACGCTATTATCTACTGTTTAAACATCGTTGTCAATTTCTAAAACTTTTATTCGCTTCCGCATATTATCTTTAAACTTATGTCAAACTTTAACTATTTTAATTAATGCAACGATGTTGGATTTTCAAACGTACCCTTAGAGGTCGTTCTTTGTATCTTGTGTGATGTATATTATGATGTCACGCCCCCGGACAGGTGTATTCCGTCCAGGCCCCTTTTTGGGGTGTGACACTTTCCTAATGACTAACCATGGGTTTTACTCGAATAAGGATGTGATCGAACATGCATGTCTATTCCGTTGTTACGACCATGTATGTGTGATTCAGATGCCTTGTTAATTTATTACTTTTGGTGAAAGTTAGAAGATCAATACCTTATATCATTCTTCATCCTAACCCTTGGTTAAACTCGAATGAGGATGTGATCGAACACACATGTCTATTCCGTCGTTACGGCCATGTATGTGTACTTCAACTGCCTTGTTGGTGTGGTACTGTTAGTGAAAGATTATAGAATAATCAACCCTAAGCCTTATAATAAAAACCCGTTTTACCTTTATAAACTTGTTACTCCTTAGCTCTAGTGGTGGAAATGTGTATCCTTGCCAAGCTTATGATAGAATACTCTTCACGACCGAGCAATTAAGCGAATTAGTTACATGTTACCACATAGATTAGTTGAGTGATTTGAGTGTTTTCATCTACCTATTTTGTGAGGTGTTGGGTTGTGTACTTGAAATAGATCGAATAAATGCTTAAACGGAAAAAATCCTTAGGAGTACATTTTTATAAACTTCTAAAGGCTACTTGAGGACAAGTAGGATTTAAGTGGGGATATATTTGATGACATCAAATAACATCACTTTTATAGCATCATTTATCCCATGTAATTAACCCATTTTGTGTAATTATTGCAAAGAATTGTTACTTAATCATTTGTATTTGAGAATTGCAGTAATTATAGAGTACTTGGTGAAGATTAGCTAAAAGGCACGCATTCTGGAGCTTAAACGAAGAAATATGAAGGAAATTGGTTTTGACATCCTATACGCCGTATCCATCAAGGAAGATACGATGTATCTGTGCCTGCAATTCACTAAAGACCACGAAGGAACAAGATTCAATATGCCGTATCCAAAAGAATCCTATACGCAGTATTCAAGTTATAAAATGTGAATATTCGAGAAGATATCGAACGTGGTCCCTACTCCAAGAAACCCCCGATACGCCGTATCCAAGTCTCTCGATACGTCGTATCGACCAAATTCCAGACCTTATAAATAGAAAATCTAAAAACGGGTTTTCAGTGTGCTAAATCATATTTTCGATACCTTAACCATAAAAGTCGCTTTTTTGAAGAGAATAAGAGCAGAAGAGGTCGAGCAACGTAATTAATTCCATCGGAAACAACTTGTTATCTCCTATCCTTTGTAATTGTTCAGTTTTTGGTATCATTCGTTAACTCGGTTAGTTTACCTTGGCTAAATTATTACTCTTGTATTGATTATGATATTTGAAGGCTAATACCTTCGGGTATTAGCCATTAGCCATTATTATAAAGATTTGAATGTTTGGTTTGTTTATCTCGATTGCTTAATCTTTCGTTGAATGCGTGTTTATGTTTATCAATATACTTGTTTACGTGCTTTTGTATGCGACCTATCATTCAACTGGATCTAGTGATATGGACCAAGTAATCTAGATGCCAGGATGGCTCTCCATATAGTGATTTATACATCTAGACCAATAGGATCACGAATAATAACCTATCTTTGCCTATAGATTGTGAGCTTAGTTGGACTGGCAGGTAACCCTTAGGATCAACGAGTAAATTCTTAATTAATTGGTAAAGACTTGGTTAGTGGACTACTAGTGTATAAATTGCCATTAAGCAGTAAGTGGGTAAAGTCTCTATGAGTTAGGGTTTAACAAGATCACCATTGCTTTAATCCCTAAGATAGATTATAATCAGCAAATAAGGATGCTTTATGCGGATGCGTTTAATTGTGACAGAATTCTACGTGTCTAGGTTTAAGGAAGAAGTACCGCCTTAATCTTAAGAATGATATGCCGCCTCGAGATAAGTAATCATTGCACTAAATAAACAAACCAACGTTCTAATTGGATTAATCATGGCTAATACATTTTTCTTATATTTGGCTAGACCAATCTTTTATCTTCTGTTAATTTGCTTGCGTGTGTAATTGTGTCTTAAATTGATTTTAGTCACCACCAAACCCGTGCCAGTCTCTTAGGCTGAAAACCCCCTTATCCATTAGAATTCGGATTAACATAGGTTTAGCATATGTTTAACATAGAATAGAATTAACTTAGTTTAGTAAACCAAAATATTAATAAATTGAAAGATTGTTTCTCGCTCTTAGTGATCGACACGCTACTTACCACGAAACTCTCATCTGACCGGGTACACTGCCCGTTAAAGTGTTGTTTTTGGTAAAGTCGGCAAAATATAAATTTAAAACTTGAAACATAAATTACAACCACACAACGACACATCAGCGTATAATTATTTAAATTAATTTTCAAGTTTTAAATTTATAAGACTCGACTACCTATGGTCTACAATGCAATAACGGGCACAAAACCCGATCGTGTGTAGTGCATGATTGGTAAATCTGAGGTTGTCCCAAGAGCTAAGTGTTTTAGTTTTAATTTGATTATGTCACAGGTAAA
The DNA here is from genome assembly GCA_026074375.1 of Tanacetum coccineum. Lineage (NCBI taxonomy): Eukaryota > Viridiplantae > Streptophyta > Magnoliopsida > Asterales > Asteraceae > Tanacetum > Tanacetum coccineum. Next base: position 14,995 of record BQNB010093015.1, read on the forward strand.
AATGGTTTGAATATGAATTGACAGTTTTTAAAGTAAATAAAATGCGAAATTAAAATATTAGAATTGATCAGGGAGAAAAACATACTAGCCTAGTTATTCCTTTGTTAAAGTTAAAATGGTGTTTCCTAGTGCATTGTCTACTTATCGCTTATGGTGGTTCTAATATCAACAGAGCCGAATTGGCATCAAAACCTATCATGTATATCTTACGATCTCAATCCCCCGTAGATCACGAAGGTTGGGTATCCAGGCTACAGTGATTAACCCCCAACTATCCTAAAGACATGTCTAGTGCCGATAATCCCACTTCTCGGCTATAAACCCTCCTGAAAGAGTTTCCTAAACTTTATAACTGTCTAACTTACTACAAGCGGTGATTTGAGCAATCCCTACACTAAGGACAATTGTCAACCTGTCCTTAGTACCCTGGTGACCCTTAATTCAACAAGTAAGCCTAATATAAAGTCTAACAAGATCTACACTACCCTCAACACTACCAAAACTCAAGGATCATGCAACAGGCAATAAGGATATCCATTAAACGATAATTCAATAGGAAACAAGCATCAAAACTATAACAATATCATAACAAGGCTAGCATTTAAGATGCTTAGCCACTCATACTACATATAACATAAGAGATAATGAAGGAATTCTTGGATTGAATAAGCATTATGATCTTACAATGTTTGTGATGAATGATTAATACAAAAATTTAGTAAAAGTGATTTCTCCCTTGGACTAGTGATGGATAGAGCCGAATTCTTCTTTTTCAGAAGCCCTAGTAGATCCCTAGAACTCCCCTATGAATGAATGACACGAATGAGCAAAATAAGGGGCTCTATTTATAGGTTTCGACTCAACTACGGCGTAGTTGTGGGTGTGAACTACGCCGTAGTTTGCTGATGCAAACTTTCCTTTATGTAGCCAATTTAACTACGACGTAGTTATAGTGGCCAACTACGCCGTAGTTGTGACTAGACGCATGCTCCTTTGGTGACTCATGCTAACTACGGCGTAGTCACATCGTGGCAACTACGCCGTAGTTCCTTCTAGGCACTTGAGGCCTTTAATTGAACTACGTCGTAGTCCCATCGTGGCAACTACGCCGTAGTTTTGTCCTGGCATCAACATTATGTTTACTTCATTGGTCCAATTCCCGTGTCTTTCTGTTCTAATGCTCATAATTTCCTGTAAATGAAATATAAAGTGATTAAATACATATTTTAATCACAAATCAAATAATTATGAACATTTTACAAGGGATTTTTATACAAAAAGCTATAGGGTATTTGATGTTATCAATGGTGAAGTATGGGAAGTGTTCTCAGAGAGGTTAAACTTAGCAATGATAATAAGACATATTTCTGATATGGGCTTAGGGTTACGTTAACATGGGGTTCGGTGTTAGTTGGTGGCATGTTCTTGACATTTGCTATATGGGTATCCAAAGGAGTGTAAGGTGGTGGACGTGAGTTTACCTGAGAGTCTACCAACTTTATTTCTGCTACCATTTGTTCCAAGTAAACCACAAATGTTGGTGTGACTTGGACCCAATCTAGCCTTTCCTCTTGCTGTACCCTGATACTCGACTGTTTGGTTGACATCGGTGTGTGAAAATCATCTACTTAATGGTTTTCCTGAGCCCTTTCGTACCACTCTAACCCTTATGACCCTAAAGTGATCGAACTTGAACAACTGGCTTGGGGTACTCGTTGCTCCTTCTGAAACTGAGTGGGCCCTTCTTGGAAAAGTGCAGTATGTAGGCTGATGTGGTCATTCGTTGTGTGCACCTCTTTTGATGTTCCTCTCGCAAAGTTTATTATTGGCTGGTGAACCTTATTTTCTAGTGTTTGTTGACCATCTTCGGTACGAGTGAGGTCTTCCACTTGGACATGTCCTTGGTGGTTATGGGTTACTTCTATTTTTCTTTAAGTAACTTGGTGGAATAGGGGAAAAATTCTTGCTTCTTAGGTGAGAAAATAGAGAAAGTAGGTGTAAATTCGAACTATTTCTTATCATGTTCTCGCAGATCGTGTCATGTTTACCTATGATATGTAAAACATGATTAATAGTGCATTGAGATGCTTATGTTGTTTGGTTTCCCGTTAAGCCCAGTAAGAACCCTGTGGAATAATGATCCTATAAAGTCAAAGTAACACTTTAGCAACTAGTGTGTGTGAAAAATGTAGAAGAAGGTGAACAATTTTCTCAAGTGTGATACCTCTATACTCATAGGGAAGTATCTAGGGTTTTTTTGGTTAAGTTTTGGAAAGAACCAATGTGGCTGATCAATAGATGTGGACAAGCTATATGTTGATTATCTGATGGGAAAACAAAGATGACATGTGTCATTCCTTCCTTGGCCTTGTATGGTTCATGCATAACACGTATGCTTCATATTCTAGTTGTGTCTCTCTTAGTGTCACGCGTCGAGTGTCATATCCTAACCGTTGGGTGACAATTTTTTACGCATATGTGGATGCGGCCTGAGAGATCTTCCCAGGTCATTGCGACCTGGGCTGCTTGTGTGTCATATTAGACCTAATCCCATACGTTGATAATATGCCTAATTTTGGCGTATATTTGAGCACGAGCCACTAATATTTATACACAATTTAGTTACTTAGGGTATGTTTAGCGAAAGTAAATGTTGCTGGAACTGAAGATGGAGCTGTAGATGGAGATGAAGATGAAGATTATGAAAAAAGATTGTTTTTTATAAGCTACATGAAGTAGCATTTGATTTTAAGAGATTATGAAAGATTTTTTTTTTATAATCTCATATAAGTTCATTTGCCAAACAAAGATTATATTTTAAATAGCTTATTTTTTTAAAATAATAATCACAATTTCCTCATAATCTTTGATGCCAAACATGCCCTTAATTATACACTATTAGTTACTAAATATCCCTTAATCAACAGTAAATTGTAAATTTAACCTTATAGTCTTTTTATAGTAAGCCGGACTCATTCATATCAAAATCTATTGACAAATGTCATCTTATTGAGATCAAATGTTAAATAACTTCACATCGATAAATAGATGGTTCTCGCAAAACTTTTTGCCAATTTCAAAAGTAATCCTTAAAAAAATATCTATGTTAGAAGTTTTGCCTCTTAAAAATGTTTTTTTTGACACATGTAAGTTTTTTCTAGTTTAGTTTCAATCTAATTTGTGTTTTTATCTCACATATTAATAAGGGGTAATTTGACTCAAACTTGTGCGATCACAATTTTAATCTTACATAAATGATCTTTTTTTATTCAAGTGAAAAATATCTAATCTTAAATTAAACAAGACACTAACTCAGACTTACGTTGTGCCAAAAGTTCAATATAGACCCAATTTTTGTCATAGACCCAATGAACCAATCTTAGCCATTCATTTTTTCATCAAAAATAAAAAAACCAACTTTCTACCTTTTTAAAAAAATTAAATATCTCACACACTGTTAATCGTTACGCAAAACAAAATATACCATCGCGACGAGAATTAAATTATCTTTCTATAGAGGGGCGATACTATGTACTTTCGACGAACTTTTTTTATGATTTTATGAAGTCATATACGATTTTATGAAATCATATATGATTCGTTATACGAATCATATATGATTTTATTAAATCATATATGATTCGTCATACGAATCATATATGATTTTGGTAATTCGTGACTGAAAAAAAATCAAAAAAAAGTTCCTCGAAAGTATATCGTGTCACCCGTCTACTGAAAGATAAAAAAATACTCGTCGCGATGGTGTATTTTTTGTCGTGTGACGATTTACCGTTTGTAAGATATTTTATTTTTAAAAAAAGGTGGAAAGTGAGTTTTTTTATTTTTGATGAAAAAATAGATGGTTGAGATTGATTCATTGGATCTATGACAAATAATGGGTCTATGTTGATCTTAACTCTAGGTTGTGTTTGTTTTTATATGTAATGTCTAAACAACATCTTAAATTAAACAAGACACTAAATCAGACTTATGCCTTTGAATAACCTCTAATTCGGTAAGAGAATGGATGACATCTTATCACATCAGAGAGCCTAAATGAAAGTAGCCAACAAATATCCACCGCTCATTCTTATTTATTTATTTAATAGACGAGTACCGTGCATAACAACGAGATTTTATAACGACAGATGGTTGTAGTGATAAAAAAAAGTTTATGGGTTATAAACGAAAAATAATAAAAGTTTGAGGGTTTTGGATTAAACATAATGTTTTCCCGGCTCGACCCGGCCGGTTTAACTGGTTGAACCGTTTTCGGTCAAAAAACGGGTCAAATTAAACCGGTTTTTATATTTTTTAAACCCTGTTTGACCCGGTGGAAAACCGGTTGAACCGGTAACCCGGTAACTCGACCGGGTCGAATAGAGACCCAATGGGTCAAATTAAACCGGTTTTTATATTTTTGAAACCCAGCTTGACCCAGTGGTCAAACCGGTTGAATCGGTAACCCGATGACCCGGTGACTCGATCGGGTCGAATAGAGACCCGGTTTCCAAAAACATTGATTAGTTTCCTAATTTAAAATTAAGTGTTCACTTTTCCACTTTCAAGAATTGTGACAAAATACTTTATATATTAAGTATAGATTAGTATTTATCTCTATTCAACTATTCTTTTTCTCTTTTTATAATTTTATTTTACGATATTAGTATGTTACCATTATTAGATTTGAAAATGAACTAGAAACTACATCTTTTATATCTCATGACACAAATGTTTTATTAAACCATTCATATATTACTTATAAACAAACAACATTATATGATTCAGATTCAGACTTTAAGTCGCCTCTTAATATTTAGACGTGTTATTCAGATTCAGATTTAAAACATCTTAAAAAATAAAGACACCTTAATCACATGTTGTTATTATGCATATACAACATAAACAAGTTAGTATGCACCTTACCAAATTCATCTTTCAACTTGATTGAAGACACTTGACCACATTTTTTTCACATTTTTCTCAAAAAAGAAGTGTCTAACTACAAATAGCTAAAAGTACAAGGATCAAAGTACAAACTCCCCTCTTTCCATAAATAAATAAATAAACTCACGCTTTCAAAAGATTAGGTTCACATTATTCCATCTATTCTATCTATATTCACTCTACACATATACATTGCGGCTAGGGTTACACCAAAAAAAAAACAAGGGTTTTTCTGGGTTTTCAATTCTAAATAAACCATGATAAGCACAATTTGTATTTGATATTATCATCTTGATTAAAGATTGAATCTTTATAATACAAAAAAGGGTTTTTTTTCAAGAAAAAAAGCTTAAAAAATGGCAACTGCAAACCCTTTTGATTTGCTTGGTATTGATGATAATGATGACCCATCATTGCTTGTAGAAAAGATTGCTTCTGCTCCGGTCAAGAAAGCTCCGGCCACTGTAAAAGATGCTGCTCCGGTGGGTAAGGCGGCTGCTAAGCTGCCGTCTAAGCCTCTGCCTCCTGCTCAGGCTGGTGAGTGATCGTTTATATAAATTGTGACTTATTTTGACTTTAGTTATTGTTTTTTTATAAAATTTGTGTTATTTGTAGCTATATATAAGTGAGACGTTTTTTTGGACTTGATTAGTTAGGTTTATTGGTATATAATTGTGACTTAGTTTAACTTTAGTTATAATGATAGTGGATGAAGGATTAAAGTTTAATTAGTACTCGTAGTGGTCAAAATAAACAGAAGGAATAATGTTTGTAAGCGCGCAATTTGAAACTATCTTATAGGCCATGCGTCACTTAAGTGTATATCCGAGTCTCATTTATCAAACCGGTGACTAACAAGTTGTATGCAGATTTTCATAATTCGACTGGTTGGTACTTGATTTGTATAAATGAAACTGGATACATATTTGGGTGCCTTATAAGAAGTTTTGGTATACGAGTGTTTCTAATGCAAAGACGATATATAGATAATCAGGCTGGTGAGTATTGATGATATTGTATGATGAAAAGCATGTGTGTAAGTTTGTGATTATGTAGAAGTTAATTTTTTTTTCCCCGCTTAACTGAACTTTTTGGGGTATTAGTTTTGTTGATATGTAGATGTGACTGAAATTGACTTTAGTTATGGTTTTGACTTTTGAATTGTGTTGTGGTTATATTCATAGTGGGCCAGTGGATGAAGAATGAGAATATTGTTTTTAGTTAGTGATAACATAGATAGTTTGAGGGATAAAGTCTCTGGAAGTTCCAAGTATTTGACTTTTGTTATTAAGGGCTACACACTTTGAAACTATCTTATAGGCCATGTGCCACTCAAGTGTAAATCCGGGTCTCATTTATACAAGTTGGGTGTCTAGTGCGTTGCATGCTTGAAATGCCCTTTTAGGGTATCTTTGTCATTTATCATGTTAGTATCTCGGTTTGTATAAACTAGACCGGATAGATACTTGGGTGCCCTATGAAAGATTGTGTGCAAATATGTGGTCATGTGGAAGTTAAAGGTTAATATTTTGAGCTCATGTACTTTTTGGGATGTGGGTTTAAAGTGATTAGTTTGTCTTGTTGATGTATGGTTGTGACTTGATTTGACAGCAGTTGGTTTTGATTTGTGCTGTGGCTGTAGTTATATCGGATAAGTGGATAAAAATGACAAGATTGGATTTAATTAGTGATATTATAGATATATCTAAGGGATAGCGTTTGTGGAAAGCTATTTGACTTTTTTTATTTATTTTTATTAAGGCTACTTGTTCTCAAACCACCTTATAGGCCATGTGCCAGTGCCGCTCTAGTGTATATCCGAGTTTCATTTATACAAATCTGCTGGTAATATGTTGCATGACAGAAATGCCCTTTTAGGATATTTCTATTATTCAACATGTTAGGGCATGTGTGTCATGCAACATATTATTACTGGTTTGTATAAACTAAACCGGATACATACTTGGTGCCTTATAAGAAGTTTTAGTGTACAAGAGTTTTTAATGCAAGGTGTTTTCTAGATAATCAGGCTGTGATGATAATTGTGTATAGTTGTAGCTTTATTTGAGCTTAGTTATGGTTTTATGACTTGATCATAGTTGAAGATCTTGTAAGATGAAAAGACTGCGTGTAAGTTTGTGGTCATTAAGAAGTTAAAGATTAGATTATTGAGACTAAATTTTTGAGATGTGAGTTTATAGTGATTAGTTGACTTTTTGCATTAAGGCTACTCATCCGAAACTACTTTATAGGCCATGTGCCGCTCAAGTGTATACCCGGGTCTCATTTGTACAAATTCTCTGTGAAATGTTGTAGTTTTTATACATGGGTGCTCTTAATGGAAGAAATTATTTGAAACGAATTATACTTGTGTGTGTAAGGTGTACTTATTATTGCAACTTGAAATGGTAACAGTCAGTTTTGAAAACCAAGGATTGGGATAAAAAATCTTCGTTAACAGAGGCAATAGTTATTTCCAGAACATACATATAACCACTGTAACAAGGACTGCAGTTAGGAGTATTAGTTTTGTAACGGTGGCATTTTTTGTAATGTGTTTAATATATGAGGATGTGGTAAGATTATCATTTTAATTTTGCAATTTAAATGTATATAATCAATTCTCTGTTGTTTTGCTTTGAGCAGTGAGAGAAGCGAGGAATGAAGGTGGGCGAGGACGTGGCCGCGGCTATGGTCGTGGGCGTGGTAGTGGTGGATTCAATAGAGATTCGACCAACAACGAGGGTTCATTTGGTAACCGTGGATCCTCTGGTGGTAATGAGGAGTCCGATGGTAGATCTTTTGAGAGACGTGGTGGTTATGGTGGTCCTCGTGGTGATTTCCGCGGCGGTGATCGCCGTGTTTCTTTTGCCAATGGAGATGGTGAGGATGGAGAACGTCAACATCGACCGTATGAACGTCGCAGTGGGACAGGCAGAGGGTAAAAAGCTCTTGCCATACCTTTTATCTGCTTTATGTGCATCTTATCTGGATATAGCTTTGTAGAGGATGCTATCGTGGTCCAGTTACACCAAAATGGGTCGGTTTGGGTTATATTCTTTTTCTTCATTCGGACTGATGTGTAAAATAAGAAAGTTTAGCTTTAACTGTAAGTGGTCATAAAGGTGAAACAGTCCATAAGTTGGCCAAAGTTCCTTTTAACTGCACAATCTCCTGTATCACTTATTGAGAAAAGTCGGTCATTTCTTTAATGGTATGGTTTTCTTAGTAATGTATGCTAGTTTACCCAAAAACTATTTGAAAATGACACAAAATGTGTTTGCTGGTCAAGTTGAACTGTCAACATGTTAAAACACATTTGAGAGCTTGGCTAAAACTGAACATACTATTATAGGTTGAAACTCAAAGTAGCCCGAAGCGTATCCAAGTGCTGACTGGCTTCTAAAATGTTTTATTCGAAAAACTGTATTTATTATTTTGACAAGACGGTCTTTGTTTTCATATCTAATTTACTAGTTTTGGTTTTTTGAATGTGTTCTAATCCAACCTACCCTGATGACCTGTATTTAGAATTACTAATCTATAACTTATAATCCAAAGTCGCAAACACAACCTGCCAAACCTTCCATTTTGTAACATGTATATCTTCACATCAGCGGATTTGCTTCTTGTAATCTTTTAATCGCTCTTTGTTTTATGTTTAGGAGTGAATTCAAACGAGAGGGATCCGGTCGTGGGAACTGGGGAAATCCAGCTGATGAAATCAACCAGTACTTTTTTATACTTGTCATATAGTCTTCATGGTCTAGTATTTTTCTTGTGCGATTAACTCTACAAAATTATCGTCACAGGGAGATTCAGGAAGCAGCTGTTGAAGGAGAGAAAACTGTGGCTTCTGATAAGCCCGCTGCTGAGGAAGAGGCAGCTGATGGAAAGAAAGAGAATGCTGCAACTGAACGTGTGGAGAAGCCTGAGGATAAGGTAGATTGCTAACCCTCGAGTTTATGTTTAATTTTTTTCCTTTTGTTTGGCTGATATCACGAATTAGGGGCTCAACTTCAGCCTATTAAAGTGCTAGTAGGTTAGTTTGGTATACTTATAATCAAGGTTTTCAAGATCGGGGTCCTACTTAGGATCGTTTTCGTCTTTGCAAGATCAAGATCGAAGATCGGATCGGGATCTTAAGATCCTACAATAATATTATTTTCTTAATAGTTTGTGTAATATTATACAAATCTACGAATTATTATATATCATAAACACAAACTTATTTGAATATTTTACATAAATGTTGTTATAAATTATGATTATGAAATTTTAAGAAGGTTAACATGTTTTTTAAATTGTACAAAACACAATCAATAAATTAATAGTTTTTTAGTTTGTGGTCCGAAAAAAGTAAGATCGTATCGGATTAGATCTTAAGATCCTATAATTAAGATCGGGATCCTATAAGATCTTAAGGTTGTAAAGATCCTACGTAAGATCCGGATCGTTTTTGTTTTGTAGTATCGTGAAATCGTAAGATCCTAAGATCAGAATCGGGATCCTGACAAACTATGCTTATAATAATGCTTTTTTTGCATGTAACATGGATTTACTTTTTTTATCTGATCCAGTAGTCATTTTACTTTCATTTGTACACGGGTCATTAAAAGATAACTTGTATCCTGTTTGGGTCTTTTTGTAACCAATATACCCGTAATAAAGCAGCTTATAAAAATGATACTAGTATGTTTTTATAAAAATGTTATAATTACAGTGTAAAAATTTATAGTAAGAATGTTGAAGGTTACAAGTTACCGAATGGCTCACATGGGACACAAAACTATCATTTAATGACTCGCATGTAAGAAAAAAGTTCAATGATTAGAGTGAGATAACTGAATTTTTGTTGCTATTCGTTTGTATAACGATAAACAACACTTTACGGGTGAAATGTGTATCAATTTGTGTCAAGATTAAACGTTTAAAGTAGTCCAAAATTAATTCAAGTGTCACATCCTTCCAAGGAACCTTTATAAAAAAGGGTTGGTTTCTTAATCCTTATAGTTTTTTAACCATACTTGATAGTAGTTTGGATTAAAAATAGGTTCTTAGCGTTTTGTGGTTATTTATTATGCAGGAGATGACTCTTGAAGAATATCAAAAAGTTTTGGAGGATAAGAGGAAGGCTCTGGAAGCACTAAAGACTGAAGAAAGGAAAGTGGAGGTTGACAAAGAGCTTGCATCCATGCAACCACTTTCCAGCAAGAAAAGCAATGATGAAATCTTTGCCAAACTGGTAATAATGACTTTTCATCCTTTGCACGTCTCTTTTGTTTGACAGTTTCTTCACATGTTACCTTCCGTAAGCTCTTATGTGACTGATTTGGATTTATTGTTCAGGGTTCTGATAAGGATAAACGCAAAGAGATTGCTGAGAAAGAAGAGCGAGCTAAGAAGGTAATCCTTTATTATTTTGCATTTTATGTATGGATATATTATGTCATCATCTTTCTCTGATGCCATATACGAGTAGCTGTTTAAATTTAAATCTTAGTGTTCAACAAACTACTTCGAGCTTTACAAAAAGAGTCCAATGCTAATTCCTCTACATAAATGAGAACCTCGATTTTGGTGTATACCAACTTGATTTGTAGTGTACGACAGGTAATAGCAGAAGTTTGTCGAGTAACTGATGTAGTGAGTAAAACAGGATAACTAATTGGATCTGTTGATTCTACGAATACCCAGAAACAATTCTTCTAATTATCGTTGATTCGAGAGGAATACCGATAGTTAGGCAAATTCTTGACAAAACTGCCAAAAATGAACTTTTCATATATTTTGGAACTGAATAGCCAGATGCTTAGTACAATACTTAAATAGGAAAATGAAACTGAAACGGGCCCTAAAAGATAAACTTTTCATATAAGAACCTGCTATTTCAACAAGTACACCTTCCTTAAGTACAATTGATCAAGATGCACCATCTATAAGTACCTCACAAACAAATCAAGAAACACCATCTCCAGTCATTCCTCTCATTGTTGAAGAAGCTGACCATGATATTGAAGTTGCACACATGGATAATAATCTCTATGTTGATTTTCCAATTCCAGAACCAAGTTCTAAAGAATCCTCTTCTCAGGTTGTTATTCCAAATAATGTGCACTCACTAAATCAACCACCCGAACACATCAACAAATAGACCAAAGTTCTCCCAATTGATAATGTAATTGGCGAACCTTCTAGACCGGTCTCCACTCGACATCAACTACAAGATGAAGCCCTATTCTGTTATTTCGATGCTTTCCTTTCTTCCATTAAACCAAGAGTTATAAAGAAGCCTTGACAGAATCCTCCTGGATTGAAGCCATGCAAGAAGAACTAAATGAGTTTGAATATCTTAAAGTATGGGATCTGGTACCTCGTCCAGATCATGTTATGATTATTACCTTGAAGTGGATATACAAGGTGAAATTACACAAACTGGGAGGTGTGCTAAAAAATAAGGCTTGTTTAGTAGCGAGGGGATATCGTCAGGAAGAAGGCATAGAATTTGAAGAATCTTTTGCTCTAGTTGC
>BQNB010093016.1:0-23331 GCA_026074375.1 Tanacetum coccineum
CCAACCAGAACTGGAGGGATCTACCCAAGGACATTTCATTAGATAGAATTAGAAGTCCTTAGGAAAGATGGAGTTAAATGATAATAAGGGGAAAATGCTGACTAAGGCACGAGTTAGCACTATAAAAATCACAACAAGGTGATAATGATGACGTCTTAGTAAGCATTGAAGGGGTTGAAGAATGAAAAAGAAATGTAAGGATAAAAGGTCTAAATAAAGAAGCCCTCCATACACTTAGGCAGAATCCGGGTCAATACATATGCTATTAGAATCAGAAAGATGATTGCTGGTATTGAAGATAGTCATCATGGACCCAGTGATGCAATGCACAACCCTCCCTAGCCACTCAAGGTCTCTCAAAATATTATTGTTTTGTTTCTCACGGAGATAAACATGTAATCTATCGACTTTCTCACTTTGAGTTAGTTGGTATTGAAAAGGTGGCAGTTAGCTCCAGCCTCCGATCACTAAAATCAAAATGCACTTATTGAGTCTAGAGCCAAAAGAGATCAATAAAAAATCTCAATAGGACACAATTTCAATATACACTTGTTGTTCATAAAACAAAGAACACAAGTAATATCTAAGAGTCCTACACATTATCCGTGTGATCTTGCCAAAACATTCAGAGTGGTGCTTTTTAGCATTTCACATTGACGAATGGAAATTCTTCCAGTGTCAACATCAAACAGCACTGCGGTAGGTGACTTGCGCGATCCTATATGAATCAAACTTGTCTCAATTGGATATGGATTTGGTCATGTTTATGAATTGACGACTCAATCGGTAAGATAGTAACTAATCGATTCAATCGTATCGTGTTGTCTGCTTTGAGACGTTTCGATAATGAGAACATGCAAGTATGGTGAATCTATCACATATGTGTTAGAGGATCTAATACTTTAAGCTGTAAATCCTGTCAGGGAGGTTCTTCCGAATTGCACCTACCTGATCACAGGTCGGTCCTCACGGAACCAAAGGTTATCGCTACCTATATTCGACGAATGACAAAGCCATATTGGTCCATAACTGTGCTTATAACTAACCATTATTTTCAGGTTATTCTATGGTGGTGGTGCCTTACTCTAGCTGAGTCAGATTCATAACCACATGCTCATACTCAAGACTTAAAGTTTCAAGTAATCAAGAAAGCTCAAGATAAAGACTTTCGCTACTCTGATATTCAACATTTTTTTTAAAGACATCAAGTTATCAAGTCAAAGATTATTTAAGGAGATTGTTAGCAAGCTTTTAAAAAATCATAAAGTATGAGTGTGCTGGTCCAAAGACACAAGATCGCAAGAAGGTGAAGTATTACAAGATGATCAAGTGATGATGCAAGATTTATGATCTCAAGAAGTTCAATATCATGTGATAAAGGCTCAAGATCACGAGACCATCACGTATGAAGGAACAAGCTCAAGCTTAATGATCAAAGAACACTACGTAAAGATACAAGAAAAGATCAAGATTCAAGACTACAAGCAAGATTGAAGAACATTCATAGAATGCTAAGTTTAAAATATTTGTAATCTGGAGTGGCCTCCCTTAGGGGGAGATTGTTAGGAATCCAGAAAAAGAATCGGTCACTCCACGTATTTAAGTAATTAGCTCAGAGTCATCGTATGTAATATCTAAGTAATCTAACCAGGCCGGCTTATAGAAAGCCCATAGAAAGCCCGACCCGACCCAACAATATAAGGTATATTAACCTTATCCACACATGGAGAGGGTGTTGGTTGAATGCATTTTCATGCATACATGTGTGTGTGTGTTTTTAGTGTTTTTCTCCCTTTAACTATCTCTCTCCCTCTCTCTAGCTTTCTCTCTCTAGGATCTATATTTGTGTGAAATACCTTATCCTATAGTTAAAATTTGTAAAATGACATATACTTTGTGTGTTAAAGGGACTAATTTATATGGTCAAAATATGATAAATATATATAATGGATGATACGCATGTGACACGGTACAAATGAAATAAGTGTATGGACATGATGGTGGTAATACACATGATTACATGGCATGAAATGATATTTGAATTTATGTGTATAAATTTTTATCTTTCGAGTTTGAAGTTAAGTTTAAGGTTGATCATGAGTGAGAAATGATTAACAAATACTAATAAATATAAATAAATTTACACTAACATACATAAAGAAATTTAAAAGAAAAAGATAGAAATAAATTAGAAATTAGTTACATAATTAATTTCATAATTTCCTATGGACTTAAAACGATATGGTTGGCCTCGCATATTCAGTACGTGATCTAACTTACTACAGAAATTTAACGGCCGTTTGATCAAATGTCAATCGTATCAACTAAAAAACAAAAAACAAAACTTGTACATTAATTTTTCATATAAAGAAAAACTTTTAAACTGTGCGTAGTAACAACATGACGTCCTAACTAACAGGGTTTTTATTTCATTAATGAAACGGATTCACGTTCTTAAAGTTTTCTTTGAAAAACCCGTATGTGTTTAAGCTTCCTTTACCTCAACTTAAAATTTAAATTATACGAAGCATGCAGACCCGTGCGATGCACACGGCTTGTGTCAAAAAAAATTCTCATGTGGTTGCTTGCATAATGATTTTGTTAGAATGTTGATGCGTTAGTCGGATTGTGTATACTTTGGGAATTGGTCGTGTAATGTTTAGATGCGTTGTTGAACATGCAAACCCGTGCGATGCACACGGGTTGTATCTAAGTGTTTATTGCATAATGATTCATGCTACTTCAAAATAAGCCTTAAGAAAGGAATAGTAATAATTAAGTGATTTTTTAAACTTTTTCTCGTGAAATACATGTTGGACCAATGTCAAATAATATTTACATATCTACAATTCTACATCTTTATATATATGCTACGCACCACTCGTAGTTTGCTCAAAGTAAACGAATAGACAAACAATAAAATACAATACAATAATAAAAAATATACAATATGATACTACGTAGTAAAAAAACATGCTTTTAACCATCTCATAATTTCATTAAAACAACAACGTTTTCCAACCTAGCCAAATTAGTAATTTTCGAATGGATTGCACCTGGCCCAATTACAATGACAAAAATGATCAGCCCAAATATGATATCCCTAATATTTAGGTTAGTATAAAATCTCTCAACCCTAATTGCTCTTCTTATTCAAACGCCTGCATCCACTATATTTCCTCTCAAACCAAAACTCGCGTTAATCACACATAGATCATACATTACATATCCCTCCACAAAGGATCCACAAAGGAAATAGTGTCAAACTATCCGCTGGTTTGTTTAAACGAAGGACGGTTATATTTCGAAACTTGTTTGTCTTCTTCTAACTCGTTTCCATAGCGAGATATAGAAAAAATTCAAACGACAAGCTCTTGTGGTATGGTGGCGAGGTGCCATGTCAAAAACGCCACCATACCGTTATCTTTCCAACGATCTCAGCTAGGTTTTGTTTTTGTGTTTTCTTTAAACGAAACAAAGATAGATTGTAACAGAATTGTTATAAATCTAATCATTATTTTCGAATATAAAAGAGAAGTTTTTCTTCTTGAAGATCTATTTTTTAAAAACATGTTAAAGATCTATGATGATATTCGTTATCGTGTATGATCTTGTAAGGTCATGATGTTGTTGCACAACACCAAAGAAAAAAAAATGAGATCATTAATTTTCATTAAAGCTCAAATCTGTTATGGGTTGATGATGTGGTTGTAGTTTTGTTGTGCTATGAGGAGGATGGGAGCAGGATAGATGAGGAATTGTTGTTCGGCTGTTTTGATTATGGTTTTTCTTCATGTTTTTGTAGTTGACTCGGTCTAACTCGGTAAATACTGAGTTGACTCCGTCCTTGTCTTGATTCACTTTATTAAATCGCATACGTGCAGTGAACAAAACAAAAGTGATAGGTTTGCACATCCTAATTGGTGGAGTTTATATAGTGACTCATAGTGAGGATATGAAGAGACTTTATAAATAGCAAAGCTTTTGATTTTCTTAATAACTGAAACTATAAAGTTTGTTAAGGAGATAATGGGATGCTAAAAAGACTAAAAGTTGCACAGAATTGAATTCACATGTAAAAATGCATTGATCACTAATCATTAATACTCCATGATATTGAGTTTCAGTATGCAGTTGGGTTTTGTACTTATGGCTCTCTGGGTGAGACAAATCATTTAAAGATACAGCCCCAATAAATTTAGGGGCTCAATCTTTTAGTATACCATTGATCATGCCATTTATTCACATGGATTTGTACAATATACAAAGCTTGTATTACACAACTTGAAGCCTACACAATATATACATCAATAGAACACACATAAATTACTTATCTATAACAACAAAGAAAAAAAAGTTTTAAAGCCTAAAGCCTAAAGCTTAAAGCTTAAAGCCTAAAGCCTAAAGCCTAATTTCGAAATTTCAGGTTCCCTTTCATGGGGATCCCTAATTTCGACTAAAAGAGAATACCGAACATTGTTCGAATGAAACAAAATTCCGGGTTCCTTTTTATGGGGATCTCTAATCTCGACCAAGAGAGAAGAGATGGCTTATCTATAACAACAAAGAAAACAATAGTTCTAAAGCCTAAAGCTTAAAGCCTAAACCCTAAAGCCTAAAGTCTAAACAATGTACCGAAATTTCGAGTTCCCTAATTTCGATCAAAAGAGAATATCAAACATTGTTCGAATGGACCGAAATTCCGAGTTCCCTTTCATGGGGATCTCTAATTTCGACCAAGAGAGAAGAGAGGAGAGGTATGTGATGAAAAATGAGGTTTATGGACCCCCTATTTATAGTGTTAGGATTAAGGTTAGCTTTAAGAAAAAGCTACATAATCTTGACACAAATGGTCCTCTCTCATTATTACTTTGACACAAATGGTCTCTCCCTCATTAATACTGCTGCATTAAATGTAAAAACTCTACATATTTTTCGGTATAATCATGGAAGCATTGGGTACTCCTCAAGATGTTTATCAATGTATGCAGTAGGGTTTTGTACTTATGGCTCTCTGGGTGAGACAAATCATTTAAAGATACAGCCCCAATAAATTTAGGGGCTCAATCTTTTAGTATAATAGATTGTACCTACTTGCCTAAACATTACGCGTCACGTTTCAATTAAATGCACTAAAATACTTACGCCTCCCAACTCACAGAAACCGTATGTAATCAACAATTAGATACAATCCATGTGCAACGCACGAGTTTGCATGCTTCGTTTTAATAATAAGATGTGATGAAGCCAACAAACAAATCTTAAAAGAACACGAGTTATTTGTTTGACTCGACTAGGGCTGTAAACGAACTGAACGTTCAGTGAACATTTCATGAACCGTTCGGTAAAAAGTTCGTTCATGTTCGTTTATTTATTAAATGAACGAACATGAACAATATTTTACGTTCGTTTAGTTAAATAAACGAACATGAACACAAGTCACGTTCGTTCGTTTATGTTCGTGAACGTCCGATTAGGCGTTTGTTAACGTTCGTTTATGTTCATTTATATGTTTATGTTCGTATATCATATCTTTTAATTGTATACTTTTAAATCTGGTATGTTTAAATAAAACAACACTTATAAAACATAATATTATGCATAATTTGATAATATTTTATGTTTTTTTTCTACGTTCATTTATGTTCGATCGTTTATGTTCGTTTAGTTTCTTAATGAACGAACATAAACGAACATGAACAACTCATTTTCTTAATAAACGAACATGAACAAGAAAATTCGTCCGTTTAAGCGTTCGTGTTCGTTTATTTGTCCGGTTAAAATTAAATGAACGAACATGAACAAGGCTTCGTTCGTGTTCGTCCGGTTCGTTTACAGCCCTAGTCATAACATCATTAACACTGAAAGGTGTTGTTAGTGCAAATATTACGATATTTAATCTATACGATCTCTTTATGTTTTGATGATGACAAACATGTAACTTGTAATACATAACGTAAAGTGCGCAAGTTACTCGTAATCACAAATCATCAATGCATACACGTATCAACATCTCTCGACGTCTCAAGTATGCATCAAGACGGACATTGGTTTACACCCGACGTAAATCACATAAGGTATGTACAAACAATATTAAACTTGTAGGATGATCAAAGAAATAAGTTTTTGTCTTAAACTTTATATTTTTATAAATACAACAAAACTATTTCTCAAAAATTATTTAGACAAATTATTTTTGTATTATAAAGAAATGTTTTATTTGGTAATTATTTCAAAATTCAAATCTAGCCATGGGAGGACTCTAGGATACAAAGTGCTCTGAGTTATCTTGTGCGCCTCCAACAGGACAAAACAAAAAATTCAATCCTCACGTTCTCTTGTTGCGCCTTTGATTAAGACAAACGGGAGCACTTAAAACTAACAAGTGACTCCCGTATTCTCTTGTGGAGCATCACATGAAGCCAACAAAATCAACTGCCACGTTATTTATAAAATGTTAAGGAGCACTCTAAATCACCAAAGTGCTCCTCTCCTTTTGTGTGGGCATAATTTAAAGACAAGTTGAGGAGTACTTTAAATCACCAAGTGCTCCCTTCTTTTGTGTACGTCTCATATAAAGACAAACAAAATATTAAGGAGCACCTAAAATTATCAAGTTATCCCTTCATTTGTGATTTATTGATTGCTTGGATAATTTAAGACATAATAAATGTCGAATTCTATTCAAAAAGTTACATCATTATGGACTCAGGTAGTTGGTAAAGTTAAGACACTAAGACATGTTGACTATACAACTCAAACTCAAAACGCAAAATCCATGAGCACTCAAACCCCAAGCGCACTCTTAAACCAAAAGTGCTCCTGAAATCTACCTAAGGGCACTCTTAAACCAAGTGCTCCTGAAATCTAAGTGCGTATGGCGAGACGAGTGCTCCTGAAATCTACCCAAGCGCAATCTTAAGCCAAGTGCTCCTGAAATCTAAATGCTCCTGGCAAGAGGGATAGCAAGGGGGAGGCAAAGTGAAGGATATAAGGCGAGAGTGTGTTGGAAAAGTGCTCCTTGGTCTTGTTTTGTAAAAAAGAGAATTTTGGTTAATTTTGGTAAACACACTTGGTTTTTAGTTCATTTTGGTAATTTGGTTTTTTTTCAATGTCTTTTTTAATAATAAACTAATCATAACATTTAATCGTGTAAGAACTATGTCTTTTTCGGTTCGACGTTCAAATCAATCCCAAAAAATATCGCTAACTGACTACATCTTCGCGGATCTCTACTCTTGGGAGGAACATTTTTTTCCTTTTTTCAAAGTCATTCGTCCGCGTGTGTTTTTCTTAACCGTGAGCGATTTCATGGTAATTTTACTTGGATTGAATTTGTGAACCAACTTTCTTAGGAAACTTCTTTTTCAAGCTTTAGACTGTGTGATGAAATGTTTTTTTTAAATGGTTTAATTGAGTGTCACAACGAATATTGTCACTTTGAAAAGACGTTGTCGGTGAATGATTTATCGTTCTCCAAAATATATCTATTGAATCCAGAATTCACTCACCTGCCTATATAAATATAATTTTTGTCTTAAAAGTTGAAATATAAAGACTTAAAAATATTAAATCAATCATGAGTAATTGTATATACGAATATAAGTAAATATATTAAGGAATAAAGTGCATAATACATCTCTTTGGTTTGGCCAAAAGATCGTCTCACGTCTTCGGTCCAAACTTCGCCTAATTTTCATCTCTATGTTAGTAAATGGAGGCACCATACATCCCTGATGACGAACGGTGCAAAAAAATTTCCCGTTAAATATTAACGTGAGTCTAACAGGAAGGGTATTGTTGTCTTTTTGCTTCCACAGGGATGTGTGGTGAACCGTTGCTTATTATTTTGTTTTTTTGTTTTTTTTTTTATATTTTTTGTACGTTTTCTTATGTTTTGTTCGTCTTGGTACGTTTTTATAAGTTTACGCGCGTTTTCATACACTTTCATCCGTTATTGTCCGTTTTTATCTATTTTTGTAAATTTTTTTCGTTTTTGTCCTTTTTTTTTACGTTTTTGTCGGTTTTTCTAGCCACAACGCATGCCTCTGAAAACTTTGATAAAATGGACAAAAACGGTAAACAAACGTTTACAACATATAAAACATACCAAAACGGATAAAAACAGGTAAAACGGATGAAAACGTATGAAAAACGTATAAAACGGACACAATGAAAAAAACGTACAAAAACGAAAAAAACATTCAAAAACTGGAAAATTTTACAAAATCGGATAGAACATAATAAAAATGGATGAAAACGTACAACAACGTTAAAAAACATACCAAAACGTATAAAAACGTGAAAATGACGAAAAGAGAAAAAAGCAAAAATAAAACATAAAAACGGATAAAAACGTACAAAAACAAAACAAAAAGTACAGAAACGTACAAAAACGTGAAAAATGAAACGTTAAAAAAGGACAAAAATGGCCGGTAATAATATTAATTAAAAAAAAACAAAGAAACAAAATATTTAGAAAAACAAAAAAAAATATTCTAAAAAGTGAAAGGTTCACCATACATTCATATAGAAGCAAAAAGTAAACAAAATCTTTCATGCTAGACCTACGATAGTGTTTAACAGGAACATTTTTTGCATTGTTCGTCCTCAGGGATGTATGGTGCCTCATTTTATTAACGAAAGGATGAAGATTAAGCGAAGTTTAGGCCAGGGACGTGAGATGGCCTTTTGATAAACCAAAAGGATGTATTATGCACTTTACTCAATATTAAGTAATATATGTTAGACAAACATAATCAAATATTAAGGTTCGAAGCAAAGCATGATCGTCTAGAGTTGAGATCCCTAAAGATCCTATATGTAGCATAGACCCTATGAATCCATCTCCACCCTCCATTTATCTATGATCCAAGGGTTATAAATCCCACCCACTTTCTACATCAAGGGTAAGTCTGGAAAATATAAAAGCATACTTTTATACACATTATACTTTCATACACATTCCTCATTATTTTAAAAAAAAACACACACACACACACTCTCTCTGGGTCAACTAACCACCGGCGACCATCTACCAAACCACTGCTGACGCATCCACAACCACCAACGACCACCCACCATCACCAACCACCATCACCAAACACCAACCACCGTCTCCAAACACCAACCACCATCACCGATCGTCACCAACCACCAACGATTAACCTAACTGCTTCTAATCCTTCAAATCACTACAAAACAGATCGATTAATCATAACTTTAAACCCTAACTATCGAAATAGATTTAGAATTAAAAAATATAGATGATAATCAGCTAAACGAAGTCAATTTAGTTGTTGATGCTGAAAATATGTTGGTTGACACTGAAATCCAGGAAGTGGGTGGTCTTATTGTAGATACAGATGAAGAAGAAAATCTTGTAGCTGCTACAGGTAAATCACATGTGATTATGTTTTATATGATATTAGTAGTAGTTTATGTGAGGTTGTATTTTGTGAATAAAGATTACTCTGATCAAAAATCACATGCGATTTTTTTATATTATGTTTGTGTATGCTCTGTTTTGTATAAAAAATTATTCTGAATAAAAATCACATGTGATTTTGTTTTCTATTTGTGTTTGAATATGCTCTGTATTGTATTAAAATATAACTTACAAAAATAAATGTGATTCTGGCTAACAGTTTCCTCAGACACCAAGGCCAAGTTTATACCTTCATAGTGAGAGACCTGGAGGATCGGTATATTGGGAACCAAATGTTGAGAGCACTTACTTGCCTATCGAGGGGAAATTTTTTAATACGATTGAGAAATGTGTTGATTTTTATACATTTTATGTTGAACTTGGAGGTTTTGAAGTTAAAAGATCGGCACACAAAAACTAGAGCGGGTTTTGGTTTAAAATCTAAGTAAGTCATGTGTAACAGGGAAGGCCGTTCTAAAAGATATAAAACATAAAACACATTGGATCCACTTAAAACAGTGATAAACATGTTAGAAAGAAATAAAGACACCGTATAAGGGTTGTACAGGCAAGAATAAAGTTGATTTGAACCCCCACTTTTTGGAAGTATGAAATAACTAAGTTTGTTTATAAGCACAATCACCAAATGATTCCGAAAGAGTATAAGCATCTAACAAAGAAACAAAGGAAGATGACTCAAGCTATGAAGATGTTTGTTGTCAAAGCTTCAACCATGAAACTTGGGGCAACAAGGGCACACAATTTGTATTCTAAAATGAAAGGTGGTGCACAATATGTTCATGGCAATAGTGATGATATAAGAATATATGAGGGACGTTAAGGCATTCATAGGAGTAAGTTCGCTCAATTTGCTAATACCAAAATGGATAACAGAAGAAGTTGGTGCCAAACTTTTTCGTTTGAGTATAAAGTCAAAAACAGCTGAATTGGTTGCTAATGTTTCATGGGCGGATGAAGTTGATAAAATGCAACTAAAAGGGAGTTTGAGATATTATTATATTTGATGGCTACTTTCCGAATAACAAGTAAGTTTGTTATAAAAAAAAATTGTTTGGTCTTTTCATAAAATGTTATGATTCTGGACAAGAATCACATGTGATTTTCAGGTATGACATGGTGTTTGTTCCATTCACCGGGATAGATAATCACCGAAAGTGTGTGACAGTCGGCTCGGGATTGCTTTTAAGAGAAGACATAGAAGCTTACACTTGGTATTAAGTCATTCATGATGCTCATGAAAATTGCAGCCAATCAATGATTGTAACGGATCAAGTTGAGAAATGAAAATTAGATATTGAAAAAGTTTTACTGAATCTAAACACAGAATATTGCATGTGGCTTATCATGCAAAAATTCACAAAGTATTGTAAATCATAAACTACTGTTCTCTTGCAGCCATTAATCAATAGATTTCTTCTTTTTCTTACTCTATCTTAGGAATACATGTCGATTCATTTTTACAGATCTGTAAAGAAATTTATGATGAAACCGATTTCAAAGAGCACTTTAACAAAATTGTGTGGAATATGTTCATGGAGCCAATGGAGTTTGAAGAAAAATGGTCAAAACTCAATGAAGATTTTGGCTTACAAAACAACAAATGGATGACAAAGATGTTTAACCTTCGAGAAATGTGGCTACCAACTTGTTTTATTGACTTGCCCTTGTTTGGATTGATGAGAACTACTTCAAGATCTGAGAGTGAAAACGCATTCTTCAAAAGTTTCACAAATCACGGGTCAATGTTAGTCAATTTCATGATGTGCTTCGAATCAGCAATGAAAAAGCAAAGGTATAGGCAAGAAGTACTAGACTTTAGAACTTTTGACTTGGCTCCAAAAGTTCATACAAAGTTAAAAATTGAAATCCATGCGTCTAAAGTATATACAAGAAAAATATTTCTTCTTATTCAAAAGGAAATAGTAGAAGCAGTGTGGGCATGCCAAATACAAGAGTTTAAAACGGAAGAGGGCTGTGAGATGGTTAAGGTTAGAGACAAGAGATCAGCTGCTTATAGAACACTTAATACATAAAAAGGAAAAGAGGTGGTGCAGGTAAAGGAGTATGAAGCAGAATACAAGGTAATTACTTATTAGTTGTTTATGTTCTATTATAAGAATAACATGTGATTCCTGAGTAAATCACATGTGATTCTTATGTAAATCACATATGATTTCACCATATATATTAATTTGTTTATTTTTATGCTCTATAATAAGGTTCTTCGATCTCTTGAAGTCGGTTCAGTGGAATGTACTTGTAGGCATTTTCTTCGATACGGATTTCTATGTCGACATGTATTCTGTGTTTTGAAGAACCGTGATATTGAAGTGATTCTGGAAAAGTACATTTTGAGGCGTTGGAGAAGGGATATAATACCACCTGCATTGAGAAGAAACGCAAACAGATATGGAGAGAAAAATGAAACAATTGAAAAATTAACAAATGAGGCTAATTTCGTGGTAGACGAATGTTTGTTTTTGTTGAGTAAAGATGAAGGAAAGTTAGCGACATTTGTGGAACAGTTTAAAACTATCAAGCAAGAAGTTCAGGTTCAAGTGCCTAAGCCTCCTTCGCAGAAAACAGGAGATGTGATTGAAGATATTTATGCAGTTGAGAAACCACAGCAAAATAATTTCAATAATCCACAACGGGCTATAAACAAAGGTGGTCGGAGAGGTTAACGTAGAAAAAGTGGAAGAGAAATCGCACTTAAAGCTAAAACTAAGCAGAGTCGGAAATGTTTATACCGTGGAGAGAAGACTAACAAACACACAAAGTCAACATGTCCGTCAAATCCAAAATATGTTGCAAAACTAGCGAGAATTGTTGCTGCTGGACAAGGAGCTACAACTGTAGCTGCTACTGAACAAGCAACGACAACTGCAACTGTTTTCGAAGAAGCAACTAACGCTTCTTGAAAATATCATACTTTGTTTAGATTTACGTTTTTCATATCATACTTTGTTTAGATTTGGTTTTATCTTTAATTTTGTGGAACTGTTGGAAAAGTGATATGAGGATTTAAATTTATCTAACTCAAATTGAATTAATTTTTGTTTGATGTTATTTCTTAAACTAAATTAATTTTTGTTTAATGTTATTCTCATAATCACATTGAAAATCACATGTGATTCATTAGACTTCACATGTGATTCATTTTGAATCACATGTGATTGTCATGTGATTCCTCATGAATCACATGTGATTCCTCATGAATCACATGTGATTTCTAATGAACAACATGACTCATCAAAGTAGCAGGTATAAAATCATACTAAATCACATGGATTTATAAAGATGTAAAAAAATTCAACAAAGTAGCAGGTAAAATCCATTTCATAATAATAAGATAAGGAGATACCATTAAGTTTTCTAAAAATACTACCATGACTACTTGTTCAAATACTACATCAGCCTCTAAACTTGAGCATCAGTGATTACCAAAAAGACTACAATGACCATCTAAATTAGTCCAGAAAACAAACTAAACACAAAAACAAACTACGACCATCATCAGGCTACCATTCACAATCACTTACAAAAAAGACCATCAGACTACCATCAGTTCTATCCATGTCGCTTGTTCTTCAATGCATCCTCCTCTTGATTTTCATCCACAGTCTTCGTCTTAGCTGGATCACGCTCGGCCCTGTTCTTGATTGCATTGACAATAATTGAAATCCTTGTTTGTTCATCATTCTCAGTCTCAAACTTGAACGCCAAATCAAACATCTTTTGTGCTTGGACATTCAAATCACGTAACAAAATCTTGGTAGCAATCTTGAACCTCATGCGCCTCAACTGCGAAACCTGCTCATCTGATTTCGCACACAAACCAACATCCCATTGTGCCACAGGTTTACCGACGTAAGACTTTAAATGGATCATAGTGAATACTCTGCAATCTGAATGATTCTTTGTAATACTCCATTTCAACTTTGGAATGCGATGTTTCAATTTAGCAACAAAAACATGTTTTGGATGATTGTAGTTTTTCAGATGCCTGGCAAAAAACTTTTTCTACAAAAAAAAAATAAAGTTAAAAACTGTACAAATATAAAAAAACAACAAGTATCAAAATCACATGTGATTTTCAATAAAACTTACCAGAGGTTCACAAACTGCCTTGTACTTTAAGCTATAGGTCTCTCCACAATCACTATTATCAAGTATGATCATCGCTGCTTGCTTCTTAATGTGGAACGCAACAACATAAAAATGACCAGAAACACAAATAGGAAAAAAAAACGCCTATTTAAAAAAAACATAAAATATAAATTCAAACTTATGCAAAATTATATATTTGTAACCAATTTAGCAACATAAATATGTTTTGGATGATTATAGTTTTTTAGATGCCTGGCAAAAAACTTTTTCTACAAAAAAAGAAAAAGAAAGTTAAAAACTGTACAAATATAAAAAAACAACAAGTGTTAAACATAAGTGACAATCATATGTGATTTCTTGCGAATCACATGTGATTCATGATAATTACACGTGATTCAAAAGAAATCACATATAATTCAAAAGAAATCACATGTGATTTTCAATAAAACTTACCAGAGGTTCACAAACTACTTTGTACTTTGAGTTATAGGTCTCTCCACAATCACGATTATCAAGTATGATCATCGCTGATGGACTCTTAAGGTGGAACACAACAACATAAAATGTCCAGAAGAACAAATAGGAAAAAACGCCTATTTCAAAAAAAAGTAAAATATAGATTTAAAAACGTAAAATATTATGCACAAATTATATTTGTAACAGAAATAGTATTTACCAAATTAACTTCGGAAAGGGAAATAGATGAAAAATCATGTTTGAACTGAGCCGAAATCTCATCTGAGAACACTTTCCACTGTTGTTCTTCATCAATAGTACCTTCGATTATAGCTTTTGTCTGTGTTAAACAAAAAGAATTATAAATAAAAACAATAAAAACAAATATTAATAAAAATTTGATAAAGTCGAATAAAAACGTACAATACAACCGGTTGAAAAAAAATGCCTTCATGGTGATGGAGAACCTCTAACTAATTCTTCATGATTCAAGATTGTTACCCAATAGTCAATAACATTAGCATCTATCCACAATCTTGGTGCCAATGTCTCCATGTTCAAACAAACAGATGATAAATCGTGACCAGAACGAGTATGAAAAACAGTTTCACTAAAAATAAAAAATCACATGTGTAACACCCCCAAAAATCACTTACAACGCAGCGGAATACCAAATGGGGTGTTACTTCGTAATACACCATCATAGATACAAAGAACACCCTATGTGTCGTTTTGAAAAATAACATTTATTGATTCAATAAAAATCTGAATTTATAAACATTTGTCCCATAATTTGCATCACAATGAAAGCTTGAATGTAAATACTCCCATGCACATCAAATAGTCCAATCATCTAATCCACCAGAGAAAAACATCTTAATAAAAAGTGGTCAACATTAAATTTGCTGAGTTCATTAGATAAGTTAAGTATAAATGTAAGCCCACGTGTGATATCATAACAGTACTATGTAAAAATCTCAAAGATTTATAAAGAATGCACAACACATTTTATGTCACCAAAAGTACCAATCTTATCCCAAATATTTATAAAGAATGCATGACAGATGTAATGTCACCAAAATATTCCATGTATGTATGTGTCGGGGGCCCTGTAGTCCCCAAC
Source organism: Tanacetum coccineum (assembly GCA_026074375.1). Classification (NCBI taxonomy): domain Eukaryota; kingdom Viridiplantae; phylum Streptophyta; class Magnoliopsida; order Asterales; family Asteraceae; genus Tanacetum; species Tanacetum coccineum. Next base: position 15,138 of record BQNB010093016.1, read on the forward strand.
AATGGATCCGACATTTTATAACGTACGGTTTTACCTGGGTAGATACTAATCACTCCGAATGGGGTTGGTCAATCCCGAATAGATCTATAATGTTCGTACCGAGAGTATCTCTAATCACCCGAAGTCAGGGATCCACACCCGGAATAGTGATGGGCGATACTTGCGAGTAACATTCGCGCATCACCCGAGTCCAAGTGAATGTTACAGTTCATGACGCTGTGACGAGACTTAGAAATGTACGCTAATTGGCAGGGCTAGCGGAATAGTAGCGGTGCAGATGATACTAGGCGCCGTGGTAGCCTGGTGTCCCTTCCAAGAACACCCGGGCAGTAATGTGTAATGCGTAGTAAACTCCCGTTACCAGGTGTCCCCTCGCAGAACACCCGGGGTGGTGCAGTAAAGTTGAAAAATAATAGTACTCTCGCGTTACCGGTGTCCCTCCAAGAACACCCGGCAGTAGTTTTATGCTATCAGTTTCATTAGCCAAAGCTTAATCCGAATTATTTTCCAATGTAAAGTATGCATTGTGAACAAAAATGAAGTCAAATCATTACCCATAGCGAACAATGCAAATAAGTAGTAAACCAATTCTTAAACAATCCTGTAAATGCCATTTGTAAACAAGCAATGTTCTCACCGCCAAAAATATAACGAAAAAACCAGTAAAACAAGGGCTATAAAACTCACAAAATCCTTTAAAAACAATCACATTGTTATAAGATAACCAAATATAAGATTTTGTAGACAAGCATGTATTCCCCTCGCGGGTTATAAAGCATTCAAAATATTGAAAAGCGAGGCTATGAACTCACATTGATTAAAGACCACGATCAATTAATCCAATTAAATCACAACTGAATCTGCAACGATCTCGACCGACGAGGCGTATTAAGTAGTAGGATGTGTAGACTGCGTCTGATATATAAAAGACGCTTAATAAATATGACCACCGGAGTGCTTACAAGGCATACACGCCAACATAGCATATCTGAGGATATATGTAAGCAGTCATATATACATGTGGGGAAGTTGGAGAAATCCACTTGGGCGCGCTTTAAACCTTTAACCCTTAGTAAATATTTATTAAATATAATACATTTTCCGTCCAATCCTAACATATCTCAATTTCTAAAGCCGATAAAGCCTGCGCGCAAAGCAAAATGCCATTACGAACAACTGTTTGTGTTTTGCCGGAAGCTGAAACGACACGCAAGTGAACAAATCATTTTAATTAATAAATCTTGATCAAGTTTTAATATTTATTAAAACAAACCTATTTTATAACTAAAGTTATATGTCTGATTTCCGAGTCCAGTTCTTCGTTATTGGGAGTTAGAAGTCGTTTTACAGTCTTAACACGCCGTCAAAGTATAATTTGTTAATATCTTTATGTTAAACCCAAAGTCTAACTTTTATACAAAGTCCTCGAAGTCCGAATCCCATATTCTATTTTCTGTTTTAAATTATCCGTTTCATAAAGGCACTAAAGTCCATTTTTAGTCCAAATCTCGTCTCAAATGTGTCTAATATCACTTATACATTAATATCAGTCTCGTTTTAATATTTATTTCATATTTTACTTAGACCGCGCAAGTTATAACCGGATTTATCACATATAATCAATTCATAATAAAATGAAATAAATTGAGAGGGATAGGACTTAAAACTAGAACTGCACCCAAGAGAGAGATGGTAGCGAGGAGGGATAACACAAAACCAAACGCCCCATTTGTGGGCTGTTCTTACACAAAACGAACGGCACCCTTGTGGCGTGGCTGAGACAGCCAAAACGCACCCTTATGCGTGGCTGTCCGGGCGGACTAAAACAAAACACGAAACGTTCGGCTGTTAAAACAGCAAACCAATCGTCCCAAGCTAGCTGTAGCAGCCAAAGCGCACCCTATGTTGGTTGATTAATCCTTAACCAACTAAACACTCTCGACGCCCCCAGCTGTCCCAACAGCCAACCCTAAACCAAGACACACTCGGCTTTCCCCGCATGCCAAGCAAACACACCCTTTTTATATAACTCAAACCAAACCCAAACACAGCCCCTAGCTGGGCTGTTACAAACCAAATGCGCCCTTGTATAATTGTTAAGCCCCTTAACCTAACCATCCCAATGGTTGTTAAACCCAACCCGACGCACACCCCCACCCCGGCTGTTTTTATAGCCGAACCATACAACCCTCTTTCACCCGGCTGTCCCCGAGCCTAACCCGACACTCCGGCATGTCCCGGCTGTCAACCCGACCCAACCACCAAACCAACACCCCTTGTGTTTATAACAGGCCAACCCACCTTTTGTTGCAAACGCAAACGCCCCTCTTCTCGCGGTAAATAACCGTCTGTCACCAACAACCCAAACACCCTAGGTGGGGCTGTCAAACCGACTACCCACCCTCTGTCCAACAGCCAAACCCGACGCACCCTCTTGTTTTATAACCAAACAAACCCCCACCCCTTTCGTTGCACCCCTGCTGTCAACCCACACGAACACCCCTTTTGTTGTTCTTCGCACGAACCAAACCAACCCGACCCGGCTGTTTTACAAGTCCCAACTCGGGAACGCACCCTCGTCGCTTGGTCCAACCCCGACCACACCCTTTTTGTTAAAACAAACCCAATCAACCCCAACACACATCCCTTGGTTGTTATAACCATAACCCCGAACCAAACCCCAACGCCCTTTGTGGGTGTTATAACACAAACCAACAACGCACCCTACTTGTTTTTCCCCGGACCCAAACGCACCCTAGTCGGAGTGGGGAGATTCCACCACCAACAACCACACCCCTTTTTGGGTTTTAATTATAAACCGTACCACCCCTTGGTTGTGCGACCGTTTTTGGATACAGGTGAGGTGTGTGTGGTCTATGATGATGATATGGTAGAGTGGTGGGTGGCCGGCTGTGGTTGACGGAATAAAGGGGCCGCGGCCTTGGAGGCCGCGTGTAAATGGGGAACGGTAGATGTTATGTGTGGGATTATTTTGGTGTTCGCAGGATATGTCCGCCGGAAAAGTTTTCCGACGGCGGCGGTGGGTGGTGGCCGGCGGCGGCGAGAAGTCGCCGGAGAAGATGAGGGAGAGAGAGTGAGTTGTATAAGTTTTTGTGTGTGTGTATAAAAAGATGGAAATGAAATGAATGTGTATAAGATTTATAAATATATTAAACTAAAGTGACAAATTATAATAGTTGAGGGGTTAAAGGTGTAACATTTTTATTATACTTTTATAAATATCGGTTCTTACTGCATTTGACGACATAACGACAATATTTCCTAATCTCGAAACTTGCGCCATTGTTTTTTATAATCAATTTTTTCTGATAAAAATAGTATTTAATTGATATAGTTTCCAGAACTATTTTATAACATTTAATAAAATATCTGATAGTTCAATTTAGAAACCACTTTCGCTCCGATCCAAATAAAATGGATTTCAACTCGAATAGTACGCGTTTTTTCAAAAACGCTTTTTATTAAAAATGATGGAATAATGTTAGTTTAATATATTGTATTAAATAAATACTGATAACTAAAAACAAATTTAATTTTAATGTGTGTCCGCGTTGTATATTGATCGAATAATGTATGCCGGTTCTGTTTAGCCCTTTTCCTGAGGCTCGTTTCCATTTCTCGGGCAACACGAAAAAGTTGTCAGGATATGTCATTCCACTTCAAATTGCTTTAGAGTCCGAGTCCGTGAAAACCAGTGGGGATTTAGTGGAATGATCTGTTCTTATAAGTCAAGTCAACCCAAAAATCAAAGATTGGACAACGTCATTCTAAAATCTAATAAAAATTTGAAAAAACAATAAAAGTCGAATAAAAACGTACAATACAACCGGTTGGAAAAAAATGCCTTCTTGGTGATGGAGAACCTCTAACTAATTCTTCATGATTCAAGATTGATAGCCAACAGTCAATAACATTGGCATCTATCCACAATCTTGGTGCCAATGTCTCCATGTTCAAACGTACAGATGATAACTCATGACCACAACAAAATTGAAAAACAGTTTCACTAAAAAACATAAATTAGAAAAATCACATGTGATTTAAGAATAATCACATGTGATTACTGTAAGATCACATGTGATTCTACATCTTTTAGTTTACATAAAAGCTGAAAAATAAATGGAAGTGAACTTATAACTTATCGTCTTGCATTGCAAACAAGCTATTACCCAACACAAACTTATGCCTCTTAATGAGAGGAATAACTTTCGTCTTCTTATTCATGTAAGGAGATGTCAGGTAAGAAGATGGCTTAACAATCCTTTTCTTAGGAGATGAACGAGTAACCACTCGTTGAGGTCTGAGGACACACAACGCTATCCGGCTGAACAGCCCGAGGTCACACAAACAGATTTTGCTAAATCATAACAATTTTTTAGTTAGATCATAATATGCACGTCAAATTCAAAAAGAATAAATTATAAAATTCAAAAAGGTATAACAAAGTACATCATAATAAGCATCATAAATACAGTCAATCACCTCGCCAACCCATTCGATATTTTTTCAATCCACTGCGTGAAAGTTTCTTCCTCAAGTATATCTTCTGGTTCTTCATTCACATCAGCCTCACCCTCTTGAAAAACATCCACGCCATCTTTCTCAGCATTCACGCAATCTTTCTCATCATTCACGCCATCTTTCTTGGCATTCACAACATCCTCACCCGCAAACTCCTTTTTCTTCTCAACATTATCACCTCCTCCATCATCATCATTATTATCAAAATCATCTAGATGAGCTTGGAAATCTTCAGCAAATACAGATTTCTTGAAAAGTATTCTATATTTCTCATATAGCTCAATAACTTTTTCATCATTTGGGAATTTTGCATTAGCCCTTTTTAAAAGATCTTCAAGTGAAATCTTCTCAACGGGATCATTGAAATCTTTTCCTCAATCATACTACGAAAACTTTGCAAAAAATAAAAACTAAAGTGAGAATCACATCTGATTTGCCACCTACAATCACATATGATTCTACCAAAATCATATGTGATTCTACTAAATCACATGTGATTCTACCAAAATCACATGTGATTCTATTAAATCACATGTGATTCTACTAAATCACATATGATTCTACCAAAATCACATGTGATTTTACGGTAATCAAGTCAAACAAAAAACAAAAACCTTTTTGTCATAAAAACAAATACTTGACATAAAAAAACAGTCAAACCTTTTTGTCAGTAGGAGGCACATATGAAGTACGAGTCCGACTCATATTGTTACCAATGTCATAAAAACCTTCGGTTTGATCTAATTAAGATTCAGTCCATGCCCCATGCAAATCCAATTTACCAATAACTTCTTCCTGGATTTCTAACTCCTGCCGTCAATTCATGGCAGTTGTTGTCTAGTTTCGAATAGCAAGCCGTTGACGAATAACTGGAAACCGATCAAATTTTGTTGAATCCAGATACAGGAGCTATTAAAAAAAGAAAAAATATATAAACATACAATAAAGAAGGTCATAAAAAATGAATAAAATATATAAAACTTAAAAACATAAACTTACAATCAAGAAGCACAACAGACCAATGTAAAAGCCATTAAGAGTCTTCGGTTCTGCACTGCCTTGAAGACATTTATGTATACATCAATCAATTTCCGCAATGTTTGTATCTTCGCGAATATGTCGAAGAACAGTCAGATTAACAATCGCCTTCATTGTATCAACGGTACCCATCACATTTCTAAATAGCATAAGAAAGTTGACTTTAAACATGAAGTCATCTGTCTTTGTGAGAATCAATTTTCAGCAATATCACAAGCATGGATTTCCTTTAAAGGATTTGGATCAAATTACTTAAACCACTCCTTTACAAATGGATCATCAAGAGGTATCTCGGGTAAATCAAATATTGAAGTTCCACCAAGAGGAACTCCTAAAATCTCGTATACTTTCTCAGGAGTCACACGAATAATACCCTTGTCCAGCTTAAACTCGTAACTTGAGGCACTAAACGCTCTCACCACAAACCTTACAAATCGCTGAGAAAGTGTGTCTATAAAAACATTGTGCAATGAAGAAAACCCAATATCTGACATAAAGGATTCCAAGTCAACTTGGGAGTCACGAATTGCAGCAAACAACGAACAAGGCACTATCCTAGAACGCAGACCTGGATAATCACTGAAATACTTGATTTTCTTAATCTGCTCGGCGGTCAGTGGTTTCTTTGTTTTCTTTTTCACGTCCTTTACTCGCTTTGAACGTTTCTTCTTATTCTTCAAGGGTTTCTCATCTTCATATGATGAGGAAGACTCAGAAACTTGCTTCTTCTTCTTAGAAACTTTCTTGGGTTTCAAGACCTTCTCTTCTTCAGAAGAATCAGAAACATGCTTCCACTTCTTAGCCTTTGAAACAACTCCCTTATTAATTCCCTTTGTACCGTTACCCTCAACCTTCGTTTTTACACCCTTAACCACCTCCTCAGCCACTTTACTCTCCTTATCCTCTTTACTTTCCTCGGCCTCTTCACTTTCATTGTCCTCTTCACTTTCATCAGCTTCTTCACTTTCATTACCCTCTACATCAGCCTCTACCTCTTTATTCTGTTTCTTAGACTTTGAAAGAACTACTTTTTTCTTACTCTTAACAACCTTTATTTTTACATCCTTAACTTCCTCCTTAGACTCGTTACTTACATCAGCCTCTTTACTTTCCTCGGCCTCTTCACTTTCATTGTCCTATTCGCTTTCATCAGCCTCTTTACTTTCATTACCCTCTACATCGTTATTCTGTTTCTTAGACTTTGAAAGAACTACTTTTTTCTTACTCTTAACAACCTTTATTTTTACATCCTTAACTTCCTCCTTAGACTCGTTACTTACATCAGCCTTTTTAGTTCCCTTATCCTCTTTATCAGAATCACTTTTTCCATCACTACCCTCTACATCAGAATCACGCTCATCATCTACCTCTTTATCCTCAACCAATCTCTTCCTTTTACCAACATTAGATTTGTGGACGAACTTGCGGTTTTGACGGAGTTTTGGTTTAAGGAGCACTTTCATTTTAGAGGACATTCTTTTTTACAACTTGGCTTAGGCTGCAAGACTTTATTTCCCTTAGAAGATTTCTTTTTATGTTTTACAAGCCCATCTACATCAAAAAAAACTTAACAACATAAACAAAAATCTCATGTGATTCTTCACTAAATAAGCATACAAATAAGCATAAAAACTTCAAACCTACTTAACAAACAATGTCAAATGACAATAATCACATGTGATTCTTCACTAAAAACTACTTTAAATACTGATTATCAATTCAAAACTACTTAACAAAACAATGTCAAAAGACAATAATTTCTTAAAACACCACTTCTTCAATGAACAATCAAACACTACAATAATTTCTTAAAATACTACATACTTCAAAATAATAATTTCTTAATACTACTAATTCTTCAATGAACAATCACATGTGATTCTGAAAACACTAATAATCTAAAAATAAGCATCAAACATCAACTAATCTAAATAAGCATACAAATAAGCATAAATACATCAAATAATCTAAACAAATAAGCTTAAAACATCAACTAATCTAAAACACACGATTATAAAGGCTTAGTAGCTGCTATAAATGATAATCAAATGAAAATAAGTAAAAAAGCATAAAATAAACATAATGAAACACAAAATAAGCATAATCAACAACAAACCACAAAATAAGCATAAATCAAACACAAAATAAGCATTATGTAGGATCCCGAATTCACACAAACATGTATAGATCTAGAGAGATCTAGAGAGAGAAAGTTAGAGAGAGAATGGTTGAGAGAGAAACTAATAAAAACACACTTAAGAGTGTGTGTAAAATGAATTGATGCTTACCTCTTCCAAAGTTGGAAGAGGTATTTATAGTTCTTACAATTCACCGGGTATTAGTACCCGGTTCAATACTGAAAGTCATACGTTTACCTATTAAACTACGAGCTATAATGAACAGTAAAATACACTGGGTGACCGAGTCTTTTTCTAATATCTAACAATCTCCCCCTAAGGGAGGTCACCCCTGAAAATACTAAACTTAAGCTCTTCAATCTTCAGATTGATCTTATGTATAGCTCGTAGACGTTTCTTTTGATTAATTTGAGAAATTAAAGATTCACTGTTGTCTTTATTCTGAACTTTCGTCTTTTTAATTGAATCAAAAAGTT
>BQNB010093017.1:5412-21328 GCA_026074375.1 Tanacetum coccineum
TCTTTACTGTGTTTTGTTTTGTAGAGTTTTGGCTTTTTATATGTTGTATTCAGCTTTTATTTTGTATGATTGAGTATATGTGATTTGATTGTTTATATGCTTGTTTATATGTATTTTGTAAGATTGAGCAATATATGTAATAACCTTTAAAAAAAAAGCAATATATGTCATATAATTCTTTTTGGCCTTAGCCCATACCTGATCCAGTTGAGGTTTACATTGTGTATAAATAAGCGGGCTAAGATAGAAACTGGGCTCTAATATGGTAAATGGGCTGGGTTCATTAGCTAGGGTATTGAGATTAAAACAAGCATATTTTTGCCCGCGTGTTGTAGCAGAACGTATTTTTTTTCGAATTAATATTTTTTTTTTCCAAATGCATAGGAATTGGGCCTTCGGTTTGTTTTATATATTTTTTAAGCCAATATATGCGGTTTTTTTTGACGAAATTTTTTTTTCGTACGATTTTATAAAAAATATTGAAATTTAATATTTTATAAAATAGTACGTATGTTAAAAGTATATCAATATTTGGCTCATTTTGCTCGTTATTGAAAGGCCTTTTCGGCGGTATTTTTTTGTTAAAGAAATCGTTAGATATCTGTTAGATACCTGGTGAATAAAGTTTGTTATATAAAAAAGTCGTAATTAGACTAAAAATAAGGGTAGTTTTCGTATATTCTTGCATGTTTTAGGGTGGTTTTTGAATATATATATATTTGTTTACTCACTTGGGCCAGCCGCATTTTTTTTCCCTGAAAATTGGGCTGACTTTGGCATTTGGCATCTGGGAAAACGCATGCAAAAGTCCAAAAGGCAAAACGGTATCGTATGTCTAAACGTATTGTGCGGAAATTCAGTAATATTTATTATATATATCATTTTTGGCCTTAAACGACAGCGTTTTGATGTAGGTTTTCCATGTGTTTTCACTTGGCCTGATTTATGTGGCCCGTAATGTTTAAGGCCAAAAATGATATATATAATAACAATTAAAGGATTAAAAAATTGGTGCATGATTAAGTTACATTTAGTGATAAATGTGTTATTAAATCTCAAAACTTTTAAGCTTTTACTTACTCTTTTTAAAAAATGTCATTAAAAAAGTTAGATTTAAAGACACGTTTTGTGTCACTAAAACCTCTGCCATGATAGGTCTAATTTATTTTCCGGTAATGAAATCGAGCCTGTGCTTGGTGAATTATTAAGGGTGTGCTAATTGACATGGGCCAATAAAGATAAAGATTATACATGTGTAAAACAAGCATTATTGTCCGCGCGTTGCTGCGTGGCGTTATTTTTTTAAAATTTTTTTCATTAATTTTTTTGTTTTAGATTAGCGTAGGGCGGTTTTTGACTGCATAAGAGCTGGACCTTCCGCGCGTTGCGGCGAGACTTGTTTTTGTGCGATTTGATTTTTTTTGAATGAATCGGTGGATATGCGTTGTATATTGGATAAATAAAGTTTAGAGAAAACTACAAGTTTGGTCCACTATCTTTACCGGGTATAACACTTTTGGTCCATTTTTTTAAAAATTTGCGGGTTTAAGCCAAAACCCGAGGATTACCTTAACTGCTAACCTTATATTTGGAAAAACTTTTTAGGTAAAGACCTTCGTTTCTCACATACAAAAATATTGTCTTTAGTGACACTTAAAAAAAGTGTCACCAAAAAAGGTTAAAAAAGTGTCAAAAAAAAGTTTAAAAGTGCGAACAAAAGTATAAAAAAGTGTCACTAAAATTTTTAAATGCTTCTCTAGTTGTAGGTAGAAGTCCAACACGTGAGAAATGTTATTAATAATGAAACATAGAAATTTGAGGATACATTTTTTGCGTTTTAAGATACATTTTGTACATAAAAAATGTCATTAAATCTCAAAATTTTACGACTTTACTCACACTTTTTATAAAGTGTTATTAAAAATATAAATTTAATGACATTTTTTGTGTCACTAAAACCTTAGTCAATATATTTTCTTGTAGTGCTCCTTTTTTGTTTTTGAAACTTAAATGCTTTCATTCTTAAATACATGCAATTATTATATAACAAAAGCCATGTTAAATATTATTTTTATCAATTTAGGTTTTTGAACATGGAGCAATTTGGAAAGTTCATAGAAATTTGGGTGGTGGTAGTTACTCAGATGTATGGATCCTATGAAAAACATAAGAATCTCTCTTTATGTCTTCTTGGAGCTATCTTTGCGGTCTATGTTATGGAATTATGGGTGATGCCTTCTTTTTTTTTGAACGGCAATTTTATTAGAAACACTAGCAAGAAGCTAGACAATTACAAAGAAATCAAATATGGGTGTTGAATCCAACTATCCCATCTTAACTTAGAACTACCTCTAGCTTTAAACCAACAAAAAGATCGTAAAACAATATCATCGAAAATGGACTCTTTACGAGGCTTTTTACTCGCGAAAAGTAATTGGTTCCGGAAATTCCACAAACTCCACCACGTAACATAAAAAACGCCTTCCAAAATAACCATCAAATTAGAAGCAAGACGAACCGAATTGAACCAAACGAGCCATTCTGCATACGATGAAAAAGTTTGCACTCCCAAATTCCACCAGCGACATAATAATCTCGTCACATCTCTAGCCAAAGAACAATTGAAGAATAAGTGAGAAGTATCTTCAAGAATCGCATCACACAAGGGACACGACTGCGATTCAGTTACATTCCTTTGGACGAGATTCGCTCGAGTAGGCAAACGATCAAGAGCAAATTTCCAAGCAAAAATATTAACTTTAATCAGAATATTTTTAACCCACCTCGTAGGAACATCCGCCCTAGGAAGAAAGAACTCAATCGAAACAAAATTCATCACGTCTTTAACAAGAAACGGCCCAGTCTTCATTCAAAACTCCTAACCATATAAAATCGAGTTGGACAAAATAACAGAATCGAGTAAAGCTACAAGATGCTCAAGCTGTTGTTCTTCAATACCTCCTCTAACATTACGGCGAAAAGAAGAAACAAGAGGGGACTGGAGTTTACCGGCTACCGATATATCTTTCTCTGTATCTAAAGCAAACAGACGAGGAACCAAACTGATAAAGTGACAATACGCATCGACATCTCAGTTAGTATCCTTCTAAAATTTATATACCGTTTACAGTTGATACTTATACTAAGTCAAAAATTTACACCTATCACCTTTCTACTATTATTATTACGTATCAACGTTGTTGCATACCCATATTACCAATTCAATAATCTTGAAATGGGTGACGTGAGAAATAGCGAAAGGGGGGAAATCATTCAACGACTTTGTTTGATTGAACACATTGAAGTAGGTTAATTAATCTGAAACTCTTTTGATTTTTAGAAATTCCATGTTGAAGGATTACGCAGTTATCTAGTTAGACAGAGAAAAGAAGTTCAGTTGTACGTTCTGTATATTTGTTCTATCCCGCTGTAAAGTCCAGTGAATGCCGCAGAAATAAGCTGTGACACCATAAAGACGTTATCCTTGTGAAGGCAAGCGCCACTAACCCCCACTTCGCAAAAAGCACCTCTATTATGGGCTACAAAAAAATTAAAAACTAGGAATAGAAACCCCTAAGCCTAGGAACTTTCTTAGATGGGCCTAGAGAATGTAGCCACTTAAACCATGTAATCTTTCGAATCTCCTTCTTGAATACCATTGAAAAAAATTTCCTACGAAGGTTTTTTTATTTGTTTAAGATACTTGTCTCGGGACTTAATTATAGAAATGTTGTAAATCGGAGTGGAGACAAGAGAACGGATTTAAGGATGAGTGAGGCGGGCCACCTATAGACAGAGTTTTAGCTTTCATTTGGAAAGTCTTTTCGTGCTGTGGCTTGATGAAACAGTCTCATCCAAGATTTAACCAAAGACATATTCCCTCCTACCATAAATTCCCTAAGTAATTAAACGGAAGTCTTCATCACCGAACATCCAAGACTCGCAAGCAGCTTCAGAAACAACTCGATACTCCGTAAATCCCAATTCAGAGGAATTATGGACTTTTTTTGAGGTTAATCGACATTCCTGAAATGAAAGTAAGGAAAAACAATTGAGAATATTCAAATTTACGTTTATACTTCTCTTTAGACCATTCGCCAATAAAAATCGCGTTCATCCGCATAAAATGAGTGAGATCGTCTGCGAAGAGCATCATCAATCCGTTAAACTGTGAAACATACCCGCTTCAACAGCACGGCTTTGGTTGAAGAAGATGAAGAGACTCATAATAAGAATATAAACAAAAAAAGGAGCCATGGGTTCTCCCTGCTTCATTACTAGATGAAACTGAAACTCCGTAGTAGGACTTCCATTCACCTTTAAAAACAGGTAAGAAGCTTTACCCGAATTTAGACTGCATTGAAATCAAGGACGAATTCTCCCCCAAACTCAAAAGCCATGTAAGAAACATCATATAGGTGAGTCCAATGCTTTATAGAATCATATTCACTAGCAAAATCCACTTAAAAAACATAGCATGATGATTTTTATGTTTACAAGAGCAAATCTCAATTTATATAAATATATAAAAGGACCGTCAAGAATTTGACGTAGGAAGGAAAGCTGTTCTAAACGTTTGAGGATGAGATCGGAGATGACAAATGACAAAACGGTTTTTTTTGTAGCTAGGATTTTAGGTAACAATTTTATATAGGCGCCCATTATCGGCTAATAGGCCCTAAACACTCAAATGACCCAGTTTGGGGTCTAAGGTGTTTGGAATGAGTGAGTAGTAACAAAGAAGAGTTAAATCAAGCTTGCGATAAACCCATGTTTCGAAAAAACCTTTTGACAGCTAGGCCAAAATCTGGCCTAACAACTGTCCAAAACTTGCGGAAGGGGAAGAACTTCAAAATTAAATACCATCCGGACTGGAGTTTTGTTATTCTCCACGTCCCCTTACAGCTTTGGAATTTCTTGTTACCGAAAAACCGATGCTTCCAAATCAGATAAACCTGCTCAAAAGTCGAACCGATATTAGGAAAACTAAAATTAATTCTGCCATGGGCGCGTACCCGGGTCATTATAATTCTATCCGCAAAGTGTTTACGAAATTCATCTTGTACCGAAATGGGATCGGCCACCCATTTATCCTTCAAATCATAATACCCTTAACCTGAAAGGTTTGGCACGCTTTTCTATTATGATTACAATGAAAATACTTTGAATTTTCGTCTCATTATTCAGCATTCTAACTTTCGCCTTTTGAACAAAATCACAATTAACCGAGGTGTTTAATTCATGTAAACTGTTTCATAGCTTCCATACGAGGACAACAAAAACTCATCAGTAACTCCTCTTGGGTTTCCAACAACTTATTCAATGTCGCTAAGCTTATCTTGACATCTCTAAAACTATTCGACTGTATATTTTTGTTACTCAGCCCAACCCATTTAGTATCAAAAATCTGGCCCAACAACTGTCCAAAACTTGCGGAAGAATTCAAAAGTAAATCCATCCGGACCTGGAGATTTGTTCTCTCCACATCCCCAAACAGCTTTGCGAATTTCTTCGTCCGAAATCGATGCTTCCAAATCAGAAACCTGCTCAAAAGTCAACCGATTAGGAAAACTAAAATTAATTCTGCCATGGCGCGTACCCGGGTCATTAAATCTATCCGCAAAGTGATTACGAAATTCATCTTTAACACGAATGGGATCGTCCACCCATTCTCCTTCAATCATAATACCCTTAACTGAAAGGTTGGCACGCTTTCTATTAATGATACCATGAAAAAACTTAGAATTTTCGTCTCCTTCTATAGCCCATCTAACTTTCGCCTTTTGAACAAAATCACAATTAACCGAGGAGTTTAATTCCTGTAACTGTTTCATAGCTTCCATACGAGACAACAAAACATCATCAGTAACTCCTCCTTGGTCCAACAACTTATCAATGTCGCTAAGCTTATTCTTGACATCTCTAATACTATTCGACTGTATATTTTTGTACTCAGCCACCCATTTACGTATTTCCTTCTTTAATAATTGAAGCTTCTTTTTGAATCTAATCATCCCGTTGCTATCAACAAGAATAAAAGAGTTCCAGGTGGACGTAATCATTTGATCGAAACCAGGAATAGAGAGCCAAGAATGGTATAACCGAAACGGCGTAGCTCCAAAATCAACGAGCATCTCCCGGAGTAAAATAGGACGATGATCCGAGAGGTGTCTATCTAGACAAACTGCTGAGATATGAGGAAACAAGGAAAGAAAACCATCTGTCACAAAGAAACGATCTAATTTACTCATTTTAGATGCCGAAGGATGAGCCCATGTGAAAGAGTACCCTTCCAATTGAACTTCATTAAGACCCGCATTAGAAATAAACGAATTAAACGAACAAGCTCCTTGAGCAAGAAAAGTAGACCCCCATCTATCCTCTTTACATCTAACTTCGTTGAAATCTCCCATCACCATACACTCCCCATTCCACTGATTGATAAGAGAAGCAATGAAATCCCATAGTTGACATTTAGAAGCGTATGATTGAGGAGCATAGACAGATATAATTAATAATTGAATCTTCCTTGGAATCCACGTACCATACAAAGCAACAAAATTATCGGAAATAATATGGTGCTTTTTGTGAAAAACATTGGAGTCCCAAACACATAAAATGCCACCTGAGTACCCTAGAGCTTCACTCACGATATGATCAAACTGATAGTTACCCCAGAAATATTTAACCTCCAAATCAGAAAAACTCTCCTTCTTAGTTTCTTGAAGAGACAAGAAACTAACTTTATGCTTAGTAGTTAACTCCCGAATCCAATCTTTTTTGGCCTTGGAACCGAGGCCTTGTATATTTAAGGATAAACAATTGCAAACATTATATTTGGAAAAACTTTTTAGGTACAGACCTTGTTTCTCCACACTACAAAAATATTGTCTTTAGTGACACTTAAAAAAAGTGTCACCAAAAGTTAAAAAAGTGTCAAAAAAAAGTTTAAAAGTGCGAACAAAAGTATAAAAAAGTGTCACTAAAATTTTTAAATGCTTCTCTAGTTGTAGGTAGAAGTCCAACACGTAAAAATGTCTATTAATAATGACACATAAGAAATTTGAGGATACATTTTTTGCGTTTTAAGATACATTTTGTACATAAAAAATGTCATTAAATCTCAAAATTTTACGACTTTACTCACACTTTTTATAAAGTGTTATTAAAAATTTAAATTTAATGACATTTTTTGTGTCACTAAAACCTCAGTCAATATATTTTCTTGTAGTGCTCCTTTTTTGTTTTTGAAACTTAAATGCTTTCATTCTTAAATACATGCAATTATTATATAACAAAAGCCATGTTAAATATTATTTTTATCAATTTAGGTTTTTGAACATGGAGCAATTTGAAAAGTTCATAGAAATTTGGGTGGTGGTAGTTACTCAGATGTATGAATCCTCTGAAAAGCTAAAGAATCTCTCTTTGTGTTTTCTTGGAGCTATCTTTGCCATCTATGTTATGGAATTATGGGTGATGCCTTCTTGCAAAGTTGAATGGAAGGTTATCATATTTCGAATCGCTTCTAACTCTACAAAGTTACTATCTTTTTATCTACTTCTTTGTATCCTCAAATCAGAGTGGCTCAGTTGGTGTGGGTTTGTCGTGGTATTCGTTATTGCAACTGCTTGCACATGTTCTGATGAGCTAAATGTTACTACGAGCGAAAACGCAACAGCCCTATACCAAGACATAAAGACCAAGTTCACATGGTGTTGTGAAAAAAGTGTTCTGGTTATCAATTACGTGATTGACAAGGTTTCAAAACATCTCAAAGATCAAGCGTCACCTGCCTCGGCTCCTCCTCGTGCTTCTGTATAAATTATACGATACGACTTAACAAGAACCTACTAGTCGGTATATACAATAGTCTTCGACAATTTTTAAATTTAGCCCTCTTCTGAAATAATCTTTATGGGCTTAGTCATATTTTTAAATTCTGTGGTGTATTATTATATTGTCATGTCAAGCAACACAATTCTTTGGTGTATCATACCTTTGATCTTAACTGTAACCTTAATTTTGTTTTTCGTCAACGGCCGCAAACGACTTTTCATCATGCCGAATCCCATAAATTGGCATTCTCAATTCATACTCATTAATTGTTTGTATTTTAGTATTTTAGACAACATCACTTAGGTTGCAAAAATTGTGAATCGATAGTCGGGTGTTCAGCCATTTTGTAGTTTATAATCGGTTTAGGTGAGATTAATTGGTGATTAATCGGATTGCAATTTTCGACAAATTTTGGGTATTTGTGACGAGTTTTGCGTATTTTTGGCAAGATTTCCCTTAAAACTAACTTATAATAGATATAAACAACTACCATAAGTGATTAAAACATGTTTATGACGAGTTTTGGGTATTTCTAGCAAACTTTCCAGGTTTTCAGCAAGTTTGGTCATCACTGACCGTCTTTGACTCATTGTTTGACCGATTAACCGGCCACGAAAATATTTTTATGGCTCAGTAACGCCTAGGCGGCGATTAATCGACTTGTAGGCTTTTTTGTAACAATGGAATTTAAAATTTGGTTTATGATGTAAGTAACTATTATTTCTTTTTTATGGTGTGCATGAGTTATAGGTTCGAAAAAAAGTATTATTACCTCGGTATTTTTTTGAAAAACATCATCCTTTCATAGTTAATAAGACACTCACAGATCTCACATTCTTTTCCCTTTATTTATTCAAATAAAATGACATATTACCTAAACAATACAATTACCGGGCAAACGGGTGGGTAAATGGGCTAAGTGCATGGGTTTAGGCTCATGGGTCGCTTAGGCTTGGACTCACGACTTAGGCTTGCGCTTAGGCTACTGCTTGAGCCATATTTTTTATAACAGGCTTTAACATATTTTTATTTGGTTCGTAAAATATTGACTAAGTCCGTCTTAGCTATTTTTCACATATATACATAACAAGTCGTTATTCAGTTTATCACAACAAATATCAAATAACCGTAAAACGACACAGTACGAAAATACCCCGCCGCGAAGCGCGGGTTTACAAACCTCGTTAAACTTAAATTAATAAAAAAGACATAAAAAATACTTGAAAAAAATATACAATTTAGTGAATGAGGTTCCATAGATGCTCCACAATATCTCATCGAAGGTTGTTGTGCATTCTACTATCCCGAAGTTCTTTGTTTTTCCTTCGATGTATGTCGCATCCTTCGACCCAAGTACGTTGTAAATTCAGTTGTGGAGAAACGTAAAATTCATTCTAATTAATTTGACGAATTCTGATTGTATTTAATATTACTGTGAAGTATATGTTATGTATATGTATGATGCTACAATTGGGCTGTAAACGATTGAACGTTCAGTGAACAATTCTTTTGAACGTTGGGTAAAAGCATCGTTTATGTTGTTATTTATTAATTGAACGAGATGAACAACATTTTAAGTTCGTTTATTAATGATTTACGAACATGAACATAAAGTCTTGTCGTTCTTTTTGTTCTGTGATCGTCGATTATGTCGTTCGTTTATGATCTTATATATGTTTATGTTCTATTTATCGTTTTTTTTATTATTTTATAAACTTTTGAAATTGCTTTACTTAAACAAGGGTTTTGGCTTTAAATAGTTACGTACCATTATGACTCCTATGTTTTGAGACATTTAATACTCATGTTATGTAATTTTATGTGTTTTTGGCTTTAAATAGTTACGTACTATGGTACAATTATTACCGGCTACTGTTAAAACCGGCTAGCATTTTGCTAAAGTGTGTTGTTGAAGGGCATTTTCGTCATTTTAACTTTATCTTCAACCTTGAAAGTTATATTTTTTTTTATTCCAACAGCCTTTTGAATGTAGTCATGTGTTCATCTACGAACAAAACCCAAACAACTGAAAACGTAATTCATTTAGCCGAATATCCACTTCTACTCGAATAACAATTCATCTTTTTAGAGCAATAACAAAATATTGTATGACTGCACCGATGTTGACTAGGATCAACATGGTTAGTTTTGCCACTGACCTGGCATGTCTTTACAATTTCAAAGCCATTTTCAGTATTGACTTGAGTGGAAACATAAAGAGCTGGATTTCCCGCATTACTTGTTAGTTTGAATAACCCAACGAACATATTCTTGAGCCAAAAATGATCGTCATTTGTTTCCTTTTTACAACATTTCTAGGGCTGTTTGTATTTGTTAAACTCTGCATAAGCAAGTGAACATTCATTATGACATTTTCTTTTGTTATTCTTGTGAAAATATATCCTCAAATCAAAGTTTACACATTCATTATTTATAAATATTCAAACACACAACAGAAGACCAGCTCACTGGTACCAATAACAGGCCCATTTCAAGCCAATTTATCCTTCAAATCATAATACCCTTAACCTGAAAGGTTTGGCACGCTTTTCTATTATGATTACAATGAAAATACTTTGAATTTTCGTCTCATTATTCAGCATTCTAACTTTCGCCTTTTGAACAAAATCACAATTAACCGAGGTGTTTAATTCATGTAAACTGTTTCATAGCTTCCATACGAGGACAACAAAAACTCATCAGTAACTCCTCTTGGGTTTCCAACAACTTATTCAATGTCGCTAAGCTTATCTTGACATCTCTAAAACTATTCGACTGTATATTTTTGTTACTCAGCCCAACCCATTTAGTATTTCCTTTTTAATAATTGAAGCTTCTTTTCTGATTAATTCATCCTGTTGCTATCATCAAGAATAAATGAGTTTCAGGTAGACGTAATCATTTGATAGAAACAGGAATAGAGAGACATAGATTGGTATAACCAGAAACGGCCGTAGCTCAAAATCAACGAGCATCTCCGGAGTAAAATAAACGGATGATCCGGAGGTGTTTATCTAGACAACTGATGAGATATGAGGAAACAAGTAAAGAAAACCATCTGGTCACAAGGAAAACGATCTAATTTACTCATTTTGATGCCGAAGGAAGGATGAGCCCATGTGAACGTGTACCTCCTTCAATTGAACTTTCATTAGACCCGCAATTAGAAATAAATGAATTAAACGAACAAGCTCAATTGAGCAGAAAAGTAGACCCCCTTCTATTCTATTTTTACAGCCTATCTTCGTTGAAATCTCCATCCACCCATTCAATCCGCATTCCACTGATGATAAGAGAGCTATGTGAAATCCATGTTGACATTTAGAAGCGTATATGGGCTGATTGAGGAGCCATAGACAGATATAATTATAATTGAATCTTCAATGGAATACACGTACCCATACAAAGCAATAAAATTATCGGAAATAATATGGTGCTTTTTGTGAATTCATTAGAGTCCCTAAACAAAAAAGCACCTGAGTCACCTAGAGCTTCACTCACGATATGATCAAACTGATAGTTACCCCAGAAATATTTAACCTCCAAATCAGAAAAACTCTCCTTCTTAGTTTCTTGAAGAGACAAGAAACTAACTTTATGCTTAGTAGTTAACTCCCGAATCCAATCTTTTTTGGCCTTGGAACCGAGGCCTTGTATATTTAAGGATAAACAATTAAAGTTGAATGGAAGGTTATCATATTTCGAATCGCTTCCAACTCTACAAAGTTACTATGTTTTTATCTACTTCTTTGTATCCTCAAATCAGAATGGCTCAGCTGGTGTGGGTTTGTCGTGGTATTCATTATTGCAATTGCTTGCACATGTTCTTATGAGCTAAATGTTACGAGCCAAAACGCAACAGCCCTATACTAAGACATAAAGACCAAGTTCACATGGTGTTGTGAAAAAAGTGTTCTGGTTATCAATTACGTGATTGACAAGGTTTCGAAACATCTCAAAGGTCAAGCGTCACCTGCCTCGGCTCCTCCTCGTGCTTCTGTATAAATTATACGATACGACTTAACAAGAACCTACTAGTCGGTATATACAATAGTCTTCGACAATTTTTAAATTTAGCCCTCTTCAGAAATAATCTTTATGGGCTTAGTCATATTTTTAAATTCTGTGGTGTATTATTATATTGTCATGTCAAGCAACACAATTCTTTGGTGTATCATGTAGGTTTTATACTTTCATAACAATTATATTAAACCATAACATCAAAGCATAGAATAGCGGAAGCAAATAAAGGATCAAATAATATGTTTGAATAATTAACCGAATTAGGGTTACATACCTTTTGATTCTAGCCCGAACAAGAATCAAATTGTTTAGGGATTATCTCCAAGAACCCTAATTAGGGTTTATACGAAACCAATCCAAGAACAATCTAAAGGAAGATTGTATCACGATCTTGTACACACGCTATGTATCGAGTTAACCAATCACTAGCTTGATAACACGTAGCGTTTAAACGAATGATTCGATCCGATCAACCCAAGGTTATGGGGTCAAATGTAGGACAAAGGAGTGATAGAGTTTAGGGACTATTGTGTATCTTTCACCTCTCTATATGGGTGTTTATATAGGCACCCTAACCCTAATACTTGGTGAAACAAGTAACATCAATTCATTAATTATGCTAACCATCATTTATGTAACATCAAGTCATTAATTATGTAACTTTTCAATTGTGTAACATCAATTCATTAATTATGTAACATTAATTATGTAACATTATGTAACATCAATTATGTAATTATGTACTTGTCCTTGTCCTTATGGTCGTTAGTCTTTTCCGTTAAATACTTAACGACCGTTAAACGTTTACGTGTAAAATTAACAAATATATTATTTATTAATTGTTAACTCATAGTGAGTGCAATCCCATGATCTTGAGTTCGATCCTAACACACGTCTATTAATTTATCATCCATAAACTAACAGCTCCCACTTGGACATATTTAATAGTGTGATCACATCGGTTAGCGTCTAGTTACACGTCGATGCCTCTAGTATGATCTCAAGTAAGGTCTCCTGGAAAAACCTTTTAATGATTCATCATTATTATTATCCTTTTGTTTCTAATACAATGTTAATAAGGATATGGATCTTAGTCATTCCTTAATTAACCTTGAACAGTGCAACATACCTGCGTTCCTTTATTTTTGATGGAAACATGAACCTAGTCGTCCTACCAAAAACAAAATCTTTATTTTTCAATCGGGCCATCGATCTATTGTCGATCATGGCAACCTCGGCCTTGAGGACAAAGCCGATTTTGAGGATGGGAGTATTGATACGGTTTCTAAGCAGATTATGGGACCAAGTCAGAAGAAACCATACCCACTATCTCCATGTTATACACATGTATGTTGAGAAGAATCTAACCACCACCTATTAGCTCTTTCATGCACATCAACTTATATCCATGCATTATTCTAGGATCCACTTTCCCATGTTTACTTCCATGTATTCAATTTCCAGTAGTGTTTAGCATAGCATGACTTGTTTTTCTTTCCTATATATATGTAACCATTGCATCGAGTAAAAGGGGAAGAAAAGAAAAGTATTTTAAAGTTTAGTTTCCTCTCTATAATTCTTGGAGTCTTGCCCGCTCTAAGGGCCTTATCCTTCCGCTTCCTAATCTAGTTCTTGGGAGACTTACCATCTCAAATTGATATTTAACAATATCCTTAAAACCAACTTATAATAGATATAAACAACTACCATAAGTGATTAAAACATGTTTATGACGAGTTTTGGGTATTTCTAGCAAACTTTGTAGGTTTTCAGCAAGTTTGGTCATCACTGACCGTCTTTGACTCATTGTTTGACCGATTAACCGGTCACGAAAATATTTTTATGGCTCAGTAATGCCTAGGCGGCGATTAATCGACTTGTAAGCTTTTTTGTAACAATGGAATTTAAAATTTGGTTTATGATGTAAGTAACTATTATTTCTTTTTTATGGTGTGCATGAGTTATAGGTTCGAAAAAAAGTATTTTTACCTCGGTATTTTTTTGAAAAACATCATCCTTTCATAGTTAATAAGACACTCACAGATCTCACATTCTTTTCTCTTCATTTATTCAAATAAAATGACATATTACCTAAACAATACAATTACCGGGCAAACGGGTGGGTAAATGGGCTAAGTGCATGGGTTTAGGCTCATGGGTCGCTTAGGCTTGGACTCACGACTTAGGCTTGCGCTTAGGCTACTGCTTGAGCCATATTTTTTATAACAGGCTTTAACATATTTTTATTTGGTTCGTAAAATATTGACTAAGTCCGTCTTAGCTATTTTTCACATATATACATAACAAGTCGTTATTCAGTTTATCACAACAAATATCAAATAACCGTAAAACGACACAGTACGAAAATACCCCGCCGCGAAGCGCGGGTTTACAAACCTCGTTAAACTTAAATTAATAAAAAAAAGACATAAAAAATACTTGAAAAAAATATACAATTTAGTGAATGAGGTTCCATAGATGCTCCACAATATCTCATCGAAGGTTGTTGTGCATTCTACTATCCCGAAGTTCTTTGTTTTTCCTTCGATGTATGTCGCATCCTTCGACCCAAGTACGTTGTAAATTCAGTTGTGGAGAAACGTAAAATTCATTAAATTGAGAATTCATGATATTTCAATATTATGTGAAGTATCATGTTATGTAATAATGTATGATGCAACAATAGATGATTCTTCGTAGTGTGTTAACAAAAAGAAGCTAAAACGAAAAAATCTTTATAGTCTCGTTGTTTACGATACACCTCCACTGCTTCATCGTTAATTGAGCATTACAAAAATCGGTTGAGTGATTCAAAGGCCCGGATTGAGAAGAGAAACATGCTTTAAACTATGGTTTTTGGACAACTTTTGGTCAATTTGCGTTTTAACTTTGGGGATGCTAAAGGTATAGAAATAGTAATAAGTTTAGCTTACGTGGTTGCCCTGTTTCGCCATTGTGCCATACCTGTTGTGTCCCAAGTTGAATCAATCATTTTTATTATGCCTAACGTCAAAAGGTTCCATCTTGCTACCTCTATATATCATAGTCATTCAACGTACCTCTTCATTATCAATGGAGGAACATGAACAGACAATCAACTTTCCCTCTAGAGACCTCAACTTATCTTCACATTATCTTCGACATTATCACATTCCATAGTATGTGCTTGTTCACCGCCATTCCTAAGCCAACAAAACACATAAAAACACAAGAGCATTTAAAGACAAGGGAAACATAATGTAAAGGGTTCAACATCAAGGTAACATCACTAATCTTTAAGGCATCATTGTCTTCATAATTTATAATCTTTACTTCACTTTTGTAAGACCTAATCATATGAACCAGTATCAAATTCTCATGTGTGGCTAGTTCTTTTATGCAATTGTGTTGGATCAATTCAGTACCCAATGATCTTTTACTAGAATTTGAATATATAATTTTAAATGTATAAAAGACCCTGACTCAATAACTAAGTCACTGACCGTACAAAACTATCAATGAGTTACTTTTAAGATATATTTACATTTCTTTTCCATTTGTGTATTGTATTATATTATGCACAAGTTAATTAAATTTGTCGAATATAAAGCTCCGTGACAACGCGCGACTGCCTAATTCTTCGTTGTTAAACATTTTAAATGATCCACCATTGTTGATGCTCTAGAACAAAAACAAAAAATTAGTTATGGCATCACGTAACACAAAAAATAATACTTCATCCGTTCCAAAATAAGTGTAAAGTTTAACTTTTCATAGTCAAACTCGTTCAATTTCACTTTAAATATCTTTTTTTGTGTTATATAATACTTGATAAAAATTATACTAATAAAAAATATAATTAAGACTCAATTTATTCATATATTTTATATCAAGTATTATATAACACACAAAATAAAGAGTAAATTGCATAAATAGTCCTTAAAATTTGACCAAATTGCATGTTTCATTCCAAACGTTACAAAAGTGCAAGGATCGTCCCTGTGGGAAACCTTTGGTGCAAGTATCGTCCATGTGGGGAAACCTCTAGGCAAACCTTTGGTGCAAGTATCGTCCC